>CAUYRT010066832.1:0-52263 GCA_963574885.1 Lepilemur ruficaudatus | reverse complement strand
GGCTAGAGTGCCGTGGCATCAGCCTAGCTCACAGCAACCTCAGACTCCTGGGCTCAAGCAATCCTTCTGCCTCAGCCTCCCAAGTAGCTGGGACTACAGGCATGCGCCACCATGCCCGGCTAATTTTTTCTATATATTTTTCGTTGTCCAGATAATTTCTTTCTATTTTTAGTAGAGACAGGGTCTCTCTCTTGCTCAGGCTGGTTTCGAACTCCTGACCTTGAGCGATCCCCCCTCCCCCGCCGCCTCGGCCTCCCAGAGTGCTAGGATTATTACAGGCGTGAGCCACTGCGCCCGTCCCTGATCCTATTCGTTTTTGGTAGCCAACTTGGTTTTATATGTCATCAACATTCATTAAAGGGTGACATAATTGCTTATTCAGATCTAACTTACTGCTATAGCAGCCATAGCAAAATACACTGAAAATTGAATTGATCAAACTAAAAATATAGTATTTTTAGATGTTGTAAATGCCAAAGAGCTGTTGTGGGGATTACTTAGATCCAATGGTATTTGCTTTTTAGTTTACGGTACTTTCCCCAGTACACCAGAGTGAAGGCTTTTAAATATTTTTAATTGCTTTATGTATTTAAAATAACAATTGGTGTATATTAGCAACAGGCAGGTTTCTGTTATGCCCAAAGTTTAGGAGTACTTAAGCATGATTGTATTCCTTTCTAAGACTAGAAAAGGTCGTCATATACAAGTTATTTGTCTGGGAAGACAATAACTGATTACCAGTGCCTGACAGGATAGTAGCAGCTGCGTGGCAGAAAAGGAAGTGCTAGAATAGAACACTGTAAGTAGAGAGGAAAACAGTTTGGTTTTAAAATTATTATTCTCTGAGGTGAGAATGGTTTTTTAAATATATGCATGTATATAAATATCATTATTGATATTCATATCTGAATCAGATCTGCATTCCACACCTAATACATTATGATTTCATTATTACTTTTATAATTTACATTATTTAAAAGGTCATTGTATGTGGATTATTAGATATTTTTATAGCTTCCATTTTGCATTTGCTAATGCATGTTTATATAGGCCAATAGATAATATTCTCTTACTGGTATTCAACTATAATATATTTTCACTTTAAAATTTGAGAAAATGAGCTAACATTTTGCCCAGAACTATGATATTTGATAACATTGTTTCACTGAATGTATCATGAGTCCACAACACTACAACCACACAATCCATTATCCGTAATTCTGAAATCTAAAAGTATCAAAGTCACATATCTTTTGGAAAACTAATTTTTTAATGGAATCTCCCTGCACCAAACTAATGTATTGCTATTTATTGTGTTTATCTATATTAGAGTGGATATGCATAAATTTCACTGCATATATATTAAGGTTTGATTACTATGTGGAGTGACGATCCTACCGTGAGAATTACACAATACACAGTATATGCATCAAATTAACCTTAAAAAACTTGACAAATTTTAAATTATAAACACATCTAGCCCCAAGAGTTTTGGATAAAGAATTGAGACTTGTGTTATTTAAACCAAGGTGAAATTTTAAACCTCTCTGTTCCGAAGTTTCTTATCGTAAATTATTTGTGCACCACCAGTTTGCTATGAAGGTCATATAGAAAAACAAATATGAAAGGTGGAAGATACTTAAATCTCATGCACTTTAGTACCCTCTTTTATAACAAAATAAACCAATGGCCAATGAAGCAAATTATTTTCTTTAAAATCATGGTGCTACTAAGTGAATGGTGAAGGGACTGAATCCAACCCTATGTGCTATTATTACCCCCTGCAAACAAAATGCAGATGAGTGCTTTTACATGCCAGGCATCATGACATGGATGCTAGTTGATACCTTAAACTCCACACACCCAACACTTGATGTACTTCTTCAATTCCCAAACCTTCTCTTCTCATACTCCATCTTGGTTACCGGGATCATCACCCTATCACGAACCCCTTTTTTGAACTTTAGTATTGCTTTGTGATCTCTTTTTTTCTTCAGATCCATATCCACTCAATTAATGAATATACTCCATTTTATCTCCTTTTTGTCTTTCCCCCATTTCTTTTTAGTCTTGTGGATACTGCCTTACTTAAGACAAGGATAACAAGATTCTACGAGCCGCCTCTAAAGATCCCTGTCTACAATTATTTCTATACCCTCACCTACATCAACATATCATATTGCTACCTCAGAGAGCAAAATGCGGGCAATAGATCATCCTTTATTAAATAAGTAGTCAGTCATTAAGGTCTTACCAAGTGCAAAGCAGTATGCCAGATCTTACAAGGCATTTAAAGACAGGTAAGATGGACTTTCTCTTCTTGTCAGAGCTAGCTTTGCATCACTCAACTAGATTATCTACCTTAGCCTGCACTTAAATAAATAAATAAATAGCTCTTGTAAAATTGCATAAGTGATAAAGGACTCTCCCATAGTATCTCCGGGTTTCTTGAATAGAAAAATAGTGGATATCCACAGTGTCTAATTCCCATGCACCAAGCTCACAAAAGGAGACCCTGTGTGGGACATTGAAATGGCCCAAAAAGTTAAAAAATGAAATTATGTATTTGTATAAGGGATTGTTATCAAAAGTGTAGATATCTCTAATATTTGATTTTTGATATATTTTATTGCACCTAAAATCCCAATGTAAAAATGAACACAAATAACCTTCCCCTACCAATAATTGTTACTTTTATATAAAATTAAATTCTATCTCAATTGTGGGCAGAGGAAATTGGGCAGATCACCTTGCAGTTAGAAAATACTTTTCTTTATGGCTTTTATAAAAAAAACAAAAAATAACAAGTGATGGTAAAGGTGTGGGGAAATAGGAACAATTGTGTACTGTTGGTAGGAATGTAGATTGGTGCAGCTACAGTGGGATACAGTATGGAGGCTCCTAAAGAAATTACAAATAGAGCTATCATATGACCCATCAATCCATCTGCTGGACAAATGCTCAAATGATATTAAATCAGCATTTCATAAAGATGTCTGAACTCCCATGTTCTTTACAGTGTTATTCACCATAGCCAAGATAGAAAAACAATGTAAGTGTCCATCAAGGAGTGAATGGATAAAGAAAATGTGATAAATGTAAAGGAATATTATTCTGCTTTAAAAAAGAAAATCCTTACATTTATGACAACATGGATGAACCTAGAGGACATTATGCTAAGTGAAATAAGCCAGACACAGAAAGAAAAATACTGCAGGGTTTCCCTTATATGTGAAATGTTTAAAAAAAAAAAATGAATACATAGAAGCAGAGAGTAAAACAGTGGTTACAGGGAAAGGAGTGGAGGCAGGGGGAAATGGGATGATGTAGATCAAAAGGTACAAAGTTGAAGTTATTGGGATACATAAGTCTAGATATCTAATGTACAATATGAGGACTTCAGTTAATAATATTGCATTGCATAGTGGCAATTAGCCAAGAGAATAGATTTTAGATACTCTCACATTATAAAAAGAAAGGGTAATTAGTCTAATTAGTAGGGCATGGTAGCTCGTGCTTGTAATCCCAGAAATTTGGGAGGCTGAGGCAGGAGGATCACTTGAAAGTAGGATTTTGAGACCAACATGAGCAATATAGCAAGACCCTCTACAAAAAAGTAAAAAGAATTAGCTATGCATGCTGGTGCATACCTGTAGTCCCAGCTACTCAGGAGGCTGTGACAGAAGAATCCCTGGAGCAGGGAGTTGGAGGCTGCAGTGAGCTATGATCATGCCACTGCACTCCAGCCTGGGTGACAGAGAAGGACCCTGTCTCAAAAATAAATAAAGGGTAACTATATATGTGAGATGATGAATATGTCATTTTAGTCATAACTTCAATTTGTATGTGTATAGCAAGATATGAAAACACCATGTTAAATACCTTAAATATATACAAGAGAAAAAGAAAATATTTTTCTTTAACATGAGGTGCCACAGCCCTATCCCTGAGAATTATGTTTGTCCATTGGAATTGTGTGTGTGTGCACATGTGTACACTTGCTTTGTGTTAACTTGTACTTAATTTATAGTCAACCAGAAAAATGAGCCCACATATCTTCATGTTTTTCTGGCAGAGAACATTCAAATAGGACTGGACTAAAAGGGCTTAAGTTAAATAACTTAGAATTAGCCAGATCATATACATTCTTGCCTGAGAGTGATCTTGAACTTCACCAACACTAAGGGTTTCTTTAAAGAAAGGTGGTGATTCAATGTTGATGCATTTTGAAGGAGGAGACGGTGTTTCTACAGGTGGCATAGCTAAAGACAGTACAAAGGGCTAGGAATTAATGTATCCATGAGCAAATCTGTTCTAAAGACCTATTTTTTTCTTTTCAATTGTTCCCTAAGATGGTCATGTTCATGTTCATTAATATGAACATTATGTTCATTAGCATAGAATATTGCCATTCCACATTTATTTCTCTTTTGGTAGCTCAACCATTCAATAGTCTGATGTAGTCATATAGTCTTTGGGTTTTCATTAATGCATCTTGGGAAATAAATGAGCAATGACCCTCCACGGAGTTTGAGACAATAAGAAATATCAGTACATAGAAAAGTTGCCCATGGGAGTGCCCGCTTATTTCTCATGTATTATGGGGAAAAAAAAGCAGTCCACATTTTTTACAACTACTATCAATTACTGATTTACAATAACTATAGCACTGAGAATACCAATAGTACCTACTTCATAGAGTTATTGCAAAGATGCATCCAATTACCACGTGTAAAGTCCTCAGAATGTCCCTAGTATATAGTAATTATTCAATAAGCTTTAGTAATTATTATCATTTTAAGTTATAATATAATACCATCATTTTCTATTGAGAATTAAATAGAATTTTGTGATACATGCAAATAACACATTAAAAGTCATTTTCTTCTTGCTCCTCCTCCTCCTGCCTCTCCTCTTCCTTCTTCTTCTTTCTTTACCAGCTATAAAAGAGAGTGCTCTAAAAAAAAATGTTTAAAAGAAGGAATCCAACTGAGAGAGAAAGAAATTATTTTATAATTTTATATGCACAGGACACTGTGAAGGCACATTTTATTATGTTACAATCAAGTTCAGTTATGTTAGCCTCATATATGTCCCTTACTATTCCAGTAACCAAGTCAAATAAAATGAACAGAGTTAAGTATGAATATAGTCTAGATTATAGGTACCACCTAGTACATTTAAACAATTTTACTAAACATTATATGTCTTGCTAAAGTTGAAAGAAAAAATTCCTAAGCCTGAACAGATTTCAATTATTTTTTTCAGAGATCTAGAATCTGACAATGCCAAACAAAATGAAATAAGATGTGAAAGTACATTCTAAGTATCTTTGGGGATAAATATCTTTCTTGGTAGTTTCTTTACTTTTTTTTGGTATAGGATCAGGCAAAATATTTGCCTATAATATAATACACATATTTTAACTCTGGAGTTTCAGACTCATTCAAAACCACAGGAATTTACAAGTAACACAGAGAAAGGAAATCCATAATTATCTTGCTAATTAAACCTTTATGAAATAAACTCAAAGAAAATATATTTTTAGACCTTACAAACCATTTAACAAGTTTAATTTATTATACTTCTTCAGCTATTGAGCAAATTGCTATAAATATAGTTTGAAGTAAAAGAAAAAAGAATGTTTTTAATCTTCATCCTCTCTTGCATTCTCTACCTTGGTTAATGCCACTACCATCTACCTAGGTAACCAGACTAGAAATTTGGAAGCTATTTCTATGCTTCATATCATAAGTATCTTGCCAAATACCTGCTTTGAAATAGGTACTCACTAAATGTTTTTCAAATGAATGTGTACATAAATGAATGAATCAAAGGTTACTCAGAATTTATTATGGATAGTACATAAAAACTAGAGAAGCAGAGTCTGACATTTTTAAAAATTGACCTAAAATGGAAAAACCAACACCACATGTACTCACTATTAAATTGGAACTAACCCATGAGCACACACGTGAGCAGAGGGAAGTAAAACTCAGTGGAAACCAATCAAGGCGGAGGGGGAAGGAGAGAAGGGGCAAAACCTACCTAACGAGTATTGTGAACACTATTTTGGTGAGGGCATACCTTTAGCTGGGACTCAAGCATTACAAAAATGATGACCCATGTAACCTAAAACATTTATATCCCCTTAATATCTTGAAATTTTTAAAAAATGCCCTAAAAAGTTGGAAAAAATTGATCCACAGGAAATATTTCCTTCCTCAGTTGAGTAATTATATCAGGTAAGTCATGCAAACCAATAAATAGTGTACACTATATTCCAGGTCCCTGTCTCTTTCTTCCCTTTTTAATGACTCACTCAGCAAAGTACTGTGATACCAAAATGAATTAAATGATATTTTGTGATATGTTGGCAATCAGAATAAATCCTTTGATGAAGAGATCCTAGAGAAGAAGGCACAGACATTACTAACAAGCCAAAGCTATGTCCCAAAAGCACATAGTGTGAGGCTATTGTTAACCTTACACAGGGTAAGAAAATACTTGTCTATTCTGTATTCCTTTCTATCTTGTACTAGAACTACACTTATTAAATTGTATAAGTCATCAGATGACTCTTCGGTAAAATCTTAGGTATTTTAACAGAACTCCCTCAGGTACAATCAATTCTTCTTTTTTATATTGTTTAATTAGAAGGTACTTCTGACACATCTAATCCAAAGCTCTCATTAAACTATCGGTAAAATCTTTAATGCCAATCATGTAGAAACTAAGTGAATATGACAAATTCTTTTTAATTATCATATAAACATATTAAAAGCACAATTTCTTGGCCAAAGAATTCAAATAAGATCAACCAATTTATACTTATGTAAACAAATACAGGAAATACATTAAAAATTAAACATCATCAAAAGCACTCTTGTTAACAAGGTACTTCCCTTACACATGAACTAAAAGACTATATATTCTTTTTTTAACCAAAGGTTTATTATTGTTCATGAAAAGAAATTAATTAATTTTTGTCATTTAAAAGTCTCAATCAAGTTTTAGAATATTTTATTCACCTAAAATTAATATAAAATGATAAATAAGATAGAGCTAAAAAGAATAGTGGTTCGCCATAGAATTCACATTTTAAGAAATTTTCTTGGCTCTTAGTAAAATGTATCATGGAATCAAATCATTTATATCAAATCAGCAACACTTCCCTTCATGTATTTAGTACATCAATTACATCTGTGGCCCAGTAATCCAATCTTGAGTCACTTTCTTAATAAATATATTTGATTTAAGGAGTTTAAAATTTCCCTAGTTTTTATTTCAGTATCTGTTAACCTCATGAGTTATGAGGTGATCACGAATAGAAAATTGATGAGTCAATGGCATGCCATTATTTTATTAAAGTCTTAATTATAAACCATTAGCTTATAATCTTTTGAAAATTTTCAGAATCTATAATATGGTTCAGATTTCACTGAAGAAGATTTTCTGCAGATAGAGCTCTTCTGTTTCCAAAAGTTGCCTTCTCCAGACTTGATGATACTAAATTTCTATTCTCTATAACCGTGGTCCCCAATTTCCAGCCGGTCTGCAAACCTACCAGTGACTCGGTCACAGAGCTCTGCCTCCTTTAGCTCCGCCTCTCCTGCCAGTTCCAACCGCCCCGCCCCCCGGCCCCACATCCGTGGAAAAATTGTCTTCCATGAAACCTGTCCCTGGTGTTAAAAAGGTTGGGGTTAAAAGGTTGCTCTGTAACACCACAATTTTTTTTTAAGCAGAAAAGCAAATGAAAGCTATTATTTTTAATAATTTAGATTGCCTCTGTTTGGAAGTTATTGCTTAATGATCCAATTAGATGCTTTGGGAGGTTAACGCTTAGTTTTTAAAGCTGTATTAAAATACAGAATTTCCCTCCTTCTTCTCCCACCTATATTTGGCTTGCAAAGCACAGAGGCAATGGAGTAGAATTTTGATAAATGAGATCAAAATAAAATTCAGGTTCATTTTGTAAGAAAAGCATATGCTGAGTTTTGGTTTGAGAATTTGGATAATTTTAAACAGTGAATAACATCAAACGTGGAACTGTGATTTCCAGCTATACACACCAGTGCCAACTCTTGTATACAAAACCCTTCAAAGCATATATTCTGTTTCTATGCAATTTGGCTCATTGTATTCTAAAAATGTGGAAATGCAATCACAATTTCTCAAGATCAGGGAGTAGTTTAAGTGCTGGTAACATTACTTACTCAAAATCATTGTGTAATATGATCAAATATTTTCTATATCACATTCAAACAAGCTAAAATAAAAATGAAGTCAAGCCTAATAAAAATGCATTTGTTATATTTCTCAGATAAATATGAATTACTATGGAATCAGCACTGTGGAGTTCATATTGCTATTTATTTTCACAAAATATTGACCTCTGCAACCAAATTCCTAATTCAGTGAAGAAACAGAAATTTTCGGTAGCTTCAGTTTCTGCAGAACATAGCTCCTGGCTACTATTTGGTTTCACTATAACCTAGAACTAAAGTTTCGTGTTGATTTTTGCCTTATCCTTATTTTGGTTTTGTATTCTTTCACAGAATTAGCACCAAAGAATGGTGAAAAATTGGTAGTGACATCTTGTCAAGAAGTATTGTGGATCGCTTTATGGAACTCTATCATTCACCATTTATTTACTTGCAAGACCCACAGATAGACTTTGAGATATATGCGAGGTAGCTGCATTTGCTACGTGGTACAGCCTGGAAGAGACTCCTTACCTGAAAACATGCGTTATCGTTTTTAAAGTGGATTGTGTAAGACAGTGGATATGAAATTATAAAAATCACTAGTTATTACTAGAAAAATGCAACTTGGATGTCATACATACCCTGCAGTTCTGGGATTATTACTTAATGCTAAGGTTTTGTTATCAGTCAGGTCCCCAGCAAATAACAGATTACATTGTCAAGTTGGGAATTTGAAGAGAGTTCAGTGAGAGTCTTTACAAAGATGTAGCAAGCTATAGCAAAATCAAAGGGGATGGCATAGTAGCATGGGACACTGTTATTACCTGTAAACTTGAACTCATGAGGAGAAGATGAGGTTACAGGAGCCAAGAGAGAGGGCACCTTGACAAGATCTGTTTTCTTCACTTCAGGCGCATAGCTGTGCTGTGAAAACTCCATGGAGAAAGGGACATGGATACCATGATCTTCCTCTCTCCAACCTCCTACCAGTGTTCCTTTTGGTGGGACACAACTGGTACCCACACCATGGGAAGTTTGTTATGTTTGTTGTGTCATGGGCACAGGCAGGGATTGGGCAGTTAGAAAAGCAGAGGATCATAGGGACATATCCAACATGATCTGTGTAATTTATGATGTGGAAAAAACTTGAATGCTAAATAATTGTGCACTGGTTAAGATCGTTTCTATTTTTTTTTTAACCAGTTCACGTAGCCTCTGCAAACATACTATGTTTTGGTTTACAAGAACTTAGAATACATTATTATATTAATCTCTTAAACTTCTTGTGGGGTAGAAGTCAGGTAATGTTGGCCTCACTTTACAATTAAAAAGCCTAGCTGAGGACATGTAGCTGGGAAGTGGTACAACTCGAATTGAAACTCACCTTCTACTTTCAAGCCCAGTATTAGTTCTATGACTTTATATAGTTATTAAGAATATTTAAGGGTGTTTATTTTCTTTTTATAAAAAAAGTAAATGATTATTTCTTTCTGACAACCTTAATCATTTTCTCTCAATCAACTGATTATTTAGTACACATCAAGCAACCATTTTGGTTGAACTATTTGACACATAATGAACTATTAATCAATTAAGCTGATGGATTGTAGACTCAGTCATAGCAGTGGTAAACTACTAAAATGCAAAAGCAGTCTTGAATCCGATAGGGGAAATCCTCTCTGAAATATAGTTTATTATAATCATTATCTTATAGCTATTATTATATGTTTAGGGGAAACAATTTAATTGTATATGTGTATATTTCTTCAGGCTTTGTTTTCATAATATCTAAGTTATCTAATATGAAGTAAGACAGAATGTTTCACTGGATTTTGTTAAAAATTAATGGCAGAGAAATTGTCTTCCATTTGGGGTTGTCCTTGCTTAAAGCTATTTTTTATAGTCCTCATCACAGCATAAGTGGTCTAACTATGCAGCCTCAAGATGTGTCAGTGTGACATGGTAAGGAAAATCCTCCCTGGATGACAAGTGAGAGCTGGGTCTGGTCTCAGCTCTGGCACTAACAAATTATGCAAGACTCTTAGCTTTTTAATCTATAAAACATGCTTCTTGAAAAGTCTGGGGTTTCATCACCTGAAAATTATTTTCTATCTCAACTGCTCTTTCACTTTATACTTATTTGCTTAAGTAAAAACTATTGATTTCATGTAAAAATGACAAGAGCTCTTTGTTTGTTGTTTAAAAACAAGTAAACCAGAAGTTAGTCCTAATCCCTGCAATGAGAATTTGGGTGCAGTAGTAATTATAATAGTTCCTTTGTTCTATGTTAATTAAAATGTACACTTACATTGGTAGAAGTAGTATAAAAGAGCTGCTAATTTAGTTTCTTTCTTTTTTTTAATTAACTTTAACATTATATTTGCATGGAAGAAAAACTATACAAAATAAAATAAAGGCCTAATATTTCAATTTGTTGCAAGTATATGGAGCTCTATGTATCTTGGTAATTTACATTTACATGTAAACTGCATTTACATGTAAATTACATATAATACATTTATTCTAAATGTATTATATTAGTTTTCACATAATCAAAAAGGTTGTAGTAGTACTGTAGAATAGTGTTGACAGGTTAATTCAAATACTAACTAACTTTTATTGTGTTAATTTTAATAAGGCATAGAAACAGCATTAATAATTTAAAAAGTATATTATATTGCTTATGAAACTACTTAAACATTTTTAAATTGGAATGGGATTTCCAATAATAGAGCACTGACCAAGAAATTATCCTCTAAACATTTCTTAAAGAAAAAAAAAAACTTTCAGTGTTAAAAAAAAATTTTGCAAAAGTATTTACTGTATTTGTTAATATGTAAAATTTAGTTGCATGTAAATATATTAAATATCAAGAGTATTGAATTAAGTTTACTGAGTTATTTTTAATTATTTCTATCTAGGTCACTCTTTAGAGTGTAATTATCCATGTGCACATTATAGAAATTAGGAAGTGTCTAAGGACAAAGAAAAAAGTGAATGAAGTTTCATTTCTACTATAGGTTATGGAATGTCCTGTCTGGGAGAGAACGAAGATATCCTTGCTGTCCACTCATTATTTCTCATTTCATTGGTATTTTTAAAAAGAAAGCTCATCCTAAGTCTCATAATTCAAAGCCCTGTCTAAGTAATGTTTATTCTGGATATCACAAATGCATGGCTTAATACTTTCTAACGTCTCTTCACCATCTTCATTAAATAGTTCTTTTCATCCCTCCAAGCTTCAAGACAACCTTTCATTCATGATATTCCTTCTGCTTAGAGCACACTTTGCCCTCTCATTTACAGTTTAATATTTTTTTTTCCAAAAGCTTTCCCCCAATAACCTGATCCCATCTTTATCTTCCATTTTCTGATCTATCCTCCTACAAAGGAGATACTCATTAAATAATTGTCATATTTGTCTAGACTCGTCCTTAATGTAAGTTTCATGAAAGCATGGATTTTGTATAATTTGCCACCATTCAGAACAGTTCTTGACACTGACTGAAGATTTTTAAAAAGTAAATGTTTGTTTCCTTTTCTGTTCTCTGTAGAGATACTTTCTTTTACATAGAGTTACTATGTTTAAAGACTTTGAGAAATACAAAGTAGTTAGTTTAATTGTCTAAGAAGTTTAACTGTCTAAGTTTTTCTGATGATGTTTAAGGTTGTGAAAAATGACAACTAGCTGTGTACCTGTAACATGTTTCTAGGAAAAAAGACAAGACGGACGACCAGGCCGGCAGGAAGGCCGGACGGAAGGAACACCGCACGGCGTGGTCGGGCGGGCGGGAGAGAGGGAAAAGAAAAGAAAGAAAAATTATTTTGGGTCCAGAAACACTACAAATTACACTGTAGTTCGGAGGAGACAGTTGTCTTACTTCAAATTATCTTTTTGAAACTCACCAAACTAAAAATGCATGCTTAATATACTTACATAATACCTTGAGTTTACAGATGGAATGCTTGGTATAGCATTTATTCTTTTTTTCTCATAGCTTTCACACCCTTGGGAAAAAAACCTAGGAACAAGTGCTAAGTCATTTGATTTATTTAACTTCGAGTTTCTTTGCTTTAGGATTATAAATCAGACTCTTATTGTCACTTTAATGCAGAAAGGATTCTTTTGTGTTCATAATATAGATCAAGATGTGATTTAAGTCGAATCTTGTCAAGGTAACTCCTTTTTAAACTATGAGAAGAGATTTGGCTGTAGCCCAAAACTAATGGGAGTCATATTTTATAATAAAAAGCAATATGTTAGTAATAGAGGCTTTGCAGCTTCTAGCAGTCCCCACAAGCACAAATTCTTGTCGGTTTCCACAGCTAATGCATTTTTTGGTCCAGTCATAAGCACTTTAAAAAAGTCTCTATTTAATATTGTGGAAGACAGAAATTCTAATTTTCCAAAGGAAGCAGTGAAAATAGAGATCTTAGCCCGGAGGAATAAGATATAAGATGTTTGACTATCAAAAGAATCCCATTTTGAAAAGAGAGACCATCAGAGAGTAGAGTAGTGTGAATATAAAACTGAACAAACCTTCAAATTGAACATAAAGGGGTGTCACATTTCCAGTAGTTTTCCTCTTCCCCACATTTTATAAAGAGATCTTTCAGATGATCAAATGTAAAAAGATGACAAGAAGTAATTTATATTGTTCACATCTACCGTTTAATGACTTCTGTGAGGAATGAAAGCTAATTTCACTTGTGTTTGCAGACACTTGTCATACCTTGCTTATAGCACTTGTAAGGCTACTTGTCTATAATGCAGAGTTAGATACTGATGTACAACCACAGTAAAAGTTTCGGAAGACTAATTACTTAAACTTGTAAATTCTGTGACTCCCAATGTGAGAAAACTAAAGGTTTACTGCATAGAAAAAATGCCAGCGAGAGCAATGAATAGTCAAGCAGGGGAAGTTCACTTAAAAAATTACTAATTACATTAATATGTCTTCTTCCCAGAAAAGCAAGTCAGTTTCATAATATGTATTAAATTTATAAATATTATGAAAAAGACTAATTCAATTTATAACTTTAACTAATGGAAACTCAATCGATTCTCGAACTTTTACATAGTATGTGAGGTTTCCAAAGCTATCATTTGCCTAAAATGATACTTTCTGTGTTTCTGAAAGTCTCAGCGTTTCAAGGGCATCCATGTAGCTTTTTAATATTTAGTTTAGAATTACACATCCACTATGTTCCCATTGTTATGCCTGACTTCATATTTTCCTGTTTCATAGAGGTGTCCAAAGTGGAGGTAAACTGTGTTCTTTGATGTCAGTGTGACTTTTGTAAAGAAGTGTCATCAGCAGCTTAGTGGATGTGACCTTTTGCCTTTACTCTTGAGTACTCTGAAATAAATTTATTATGTCACAGTTGGCTTTCTTTTTATTTTCTCCTTGAATCATGTGATAACAGTGTTCTTTATTTACAGGACCTAATTCCAAACAGCAATTAAGCTGCCTCGTACATTGTAATAAAATCTATCACTTACCTCACCTTCTTTTATTCTTCACAAATTGGCTTATAAGACAATGGAAGTATTGTTATATGTATTTTTCAGATGAAAATATGAGGTTCACAAGATTTAAGCAAATAGCAAAGTAAGGATATGGATATAGGTCTTGTAACTCTAGTGGGCTTTTCTCTCCTCACTAAGTTACCAGACATTATTTTGAAAACAAAGTTACCAACCTTTCTTAGGATCATGAACTCAATAACCAAAGTATCTCTAAGCTTAATAAGAGCAGAAAAGATGAGGCCTAAAGAGAGAAAGTAATTCCTACAAAAATGTATACTTGTCTTGTTATTGTCTTGTTATGAGAACTATTGTGCCCAATAAAACATTTTAATAAAACCTGAAAATTTGTCTTAAATTTTTACTTTACCTTTTCCTTGAGTACCTTTAGATAGTCACATGCAAAATAAAAATTGTGTTTTAGTAAAAGTATTTTTACCTTATAATCTAATAAGAGATAACTGGTATCATTAACCAGCCTGACATTCGGACACGAAATATAATTTTCACAGTCCGAGGATATTATATTCAGTGTCTTACATAGGGTATTTCTATTAGAATTAATATGCTTATATAATTAAATAATTTAAAATTATTTAATCATTACATTTTATAATTCTGCAGACTATTTTAAATTAACTGTTTTTGTTCTTGAAATCAATACCTATTATTAAAAATTATTAGTTTTTCAGAAAAGGTTACTTTTTTAACTCCTATGCATATGCTAAAAATGTAGAATTGTGTGAATCACTTTGTTTAGACTATTTAGTAAAGTGAAAGAAGATAATTCACCTCAATTCTGCGTCTTGATTTAACTTTTCTTAATGTGTATTTGTTGTCCATTAATATTCTTCCTAAGTAATCTCCTCTACCCTCATTGATTCAGCTACCGGACATAGGCTGAGAACTCTTGGATTTTTATCTCCAATCTAGACCCTGCTCTGAGCCACAATTTATATACCCAAAGCCTTATTAGATTGCTCTACTTTGATGTCTTAAAGACAGCTTAAACTAATGGTTTCATAACTCTTCCCCCACTTCCAAACTAGCCCTCCTCTGGTGTTTTTTTTTTAACTTAATTTAATTTTTTTTTTATTTCAGCATATTACAGGGGTACAGATGTTTAGGTTACATGTATTGCTTTAGCTCCACCCGAGTAAGAGCTTCAAGTGTTTTTAATCTAATTAAATGATAACGAAATACAACAGAGTTGTTGAAGCTACCAATTTTGGAATCATCCCTGACTCCTCTTTCTGTCTCCCTCCTCCTCCACCAAATTTTATTATTTTTTTTATCAACAAAAAATTTAATTATTTATTTATTCACCAAATTTTGTTGATCCAAACCTTCTCCATTCTGTCAACTTTTTACCTCCACTGCCATTGCTGTAGACTAGCCAGCCACAGCCCTTTTTTGCCTGGACTTGGAGTGAAAACCTTGACCACTCTTTGTAGCTCAGATCCAAACTTTCTCTAATCCATACTTTGCTCTCTTTTAGAGGGTGACAATTTACAAATGCAAATCTAATTTCAACTTTACCTTACCTTAAGACCTTCAATAGTTTCCCATTGTCGCTTTTAAAAAGTTTCAAGAGCTTCATATGCATAACAAGACCCTGTAAGTTTTGTCTCTGTCCACCTCTTGATGTTCATCTCTCAAACTTGTAAATTTGA
Organism: Lepilemur ruficaudatus; assembly: GCA_963574885.1. Lineage (NCBI taxonomy): Eukaryota > Metazoa > Chordata > Mammalia > Primates > Lepilemuridae > Lepilemur > Lepilemur ruficaudatus. Next base: position 36,856 of record CAUYRT010066832.1, on the reverse strand, counting down.
GAGTCTGTCTATTCTTCAGACAAATGGGACTACTGTGTTCATATCTGGACATTAAAACAGGAAATTGCTTCTTCCTAGAATGCCTATTCCTTACTGCTACATCTTCACATAGGTAATTCTATGTTATCCTTTAGATATTAACTAAAATCTCACTTCCTTTGCTGATACCCCCGGAGTAGATTGGGTGCCTCAGTGAATACTCTCTCTGCATCTTCTTTCCTGACATTCATCACAATTGCAATTATGTGCGTGTTGTCTGTATTTTTCCCTAGAATTTGAATTCCATTAGGGCCTAGACCATTTTATTCCCTCTGCTGAATTCTTTGTATCTATCACAGGATCCAGAACAAAGAATTGCAATGAGCACATGGGTATTTATAGAGTACCTTAACATCATTTTGATTCTTGATAATTTGTTCACTATACTACCAAATCTTTGAAGAATTATGCCATCTACCTTGTGGACAAATATACAATAACACATTTACATCAAAGTCCTTTGCATTGGGATAATTAGTATTCTTCCTTTGATCTTGCCATTCAGTTAGCTGTAAATAGTGATTTTCAAGAATTGGGACCCTTCCCGAGTAAGCAGATTTTACTTCCTTAGTAGTTAAGCTAAGCCTTTAATGATTATTTGCCAAATATTATTAAAACTCATAAAAATGAATTGAACAGAATATGCAAATCTAAAACCTAAAGATTTCAGGAACCAAATTACAAATTTCCTCTTAAATCTCATAAATTAAAATGATTCCTCAAAGTGAGGTGACACAAGACCCGAAGAATGGGCCCCACTTGTACTCACCATCAAATTGGTACTGACTGATTAACACTATGGTGCTCAAATGGTGGGAGTGATCACTAGGGAATTGGGGGGTGGGGGTAAACCCACGTCTGAGCGAGGTGGTGGGCACTGTGGAGGGGTGGGACATGCTTAAAAAGTAGTTGGGGAGCGGAATTAGGGGTCTCAATAGGGGAAAGGAATTCCTCTAAAACTGATTTATGTGATTAACTGTACATCTCAGTAAATTCACTGAAAATCATTTAATTGTACACTTAAAATGGAGTAAAGGCATGATATGTAAGTATACTTTAATAAAGCAAAAATAATCTAAATACTGGACATATTTCTAGGTAACATAAAGGAAGGGCTTCAACCAAAATATGCTCTGCTTTTCTCGTGAGCTTAAGATGCTGAGGCCCATGAACATGCATCCAGACGATTCCCTTGCCTGCAGTGACTCCACTACAGCAACTCCTACATTCGCTACCCACTGGGGGGATGAGTTGAGGAAAGGAGTGATTCAAAGATATAAAACAGTAGGTCTCTAGATGTAAGGTTTGCTACTGGTGATTTATTTCTTTATTTACAAGGGCAGAGGGACTAAAGGGTGAGAATGTCTCAGAATGTGTCAGATTTCAAAGATTCCCCTAGTTTCATCTAAAAAGAATTTACCAGAATAAACACATATATACACACACACATATACAGGGATAATAAACTCCAGGAAAACAAAACAAATGAAACAACCACCACAAAACAAAACAACAACAAAAAAACCTAATGATATGATTTAAAGAAGTTAGTGAAAATCTTCCTTGGGAAGTGGGGAAGCTCTAGTAGGAAGTCACTGTCTCTGTGAAGCAGACAGTAGGAAGAACTTTGAAACCAAGATCAACCGCGGAGAGGGCACAGACTGGTGAGGCACACTCCGAGGGTCCCTACTGCAGCACCCATACTCACAGCAGGGCTCTGGCACCCAACTCTACCTGTACTTATAAGTCTCTGTAAGTCCCAAGCTAAATTTCCTTTATATACTAAAATAGCTCAAAAAATTAAATATTTATCTCCAAAAGTGAAAAGCATAAGAGCAGATTGTTTTAGTTTCTTCCATTTAGTGCTGACAAGATATAAATCATTATATTTCACATTATACCACTGCATGTGAAATATAGTGTCTAAAAAAAACACTAAGAGCTCTTCACTTTTCAACGAAAGATAAAAAGAGATACTATCTCTTTTTTAACACACATAAAAAGTGTTATACACTTTTTATGTATAACAACTGCCTGTGTGAACAATGTCGTCATACACGATGAGCGCATTTTACAATGCCTTCTTGAAACAACTGAACCAGGCACCCATATTTACAGGTTCCAGTGAGGCAGCTACAAACGAGAATTTGCTGATACTTAAAATTTGCATGGCTAAATAACTATAGCCAATAACACAACGTTAGGTAAAGGAAATGGTATGATTTACTACAATTTTTCCTAAAAGCATCAGATTGGTGACTAACATGACTTTAGGTAATAGGTGAAAAATACTTAAAATGTAGCAGTTATGTATTTATTTTAATATTGCCTAGAAAAACATTACTATTTTATCAAACCAATGATAGACGTTTTCCTTATCAAAGAAATATATTTAAATTAAAAAGTTACTCAGTACAAAAGTAAGTGTGTAAAAATGCAGACGATAAGTTACTGTCACAAAATGTATATGTGTGGCATCTAAATGACTAGCATGGGGAATTTTTTTATTTAGGTCAAATAGTCTAAAAACCATATAATTGGAGATTAGTCTCGGCCCTGCTACAACTAACATGCTGCTCTTAGCAGGCCACTTACTTTCTACTCAATTTCCAAATTTCTGAACAGTTAAAATAATCCCAATTATTGTGATTTCTTGGAATGATAAATACAAAACTGAAAACCCTTCGAGAAAGTATTTAAAATATGTGAAAGTATACGTATTGTCAATGCAGAGTCTTTTGGGTCGAAACAAAAGATAACTCAAAGTGGCTTAAACAAAAAATAAAAACTTCTAGTCAAATTGGTATAGTAAGTACATGTTTTAGTGCATCCCATACTACTCCATACACAGGTATGACTAATAAAATATAAATAGGACTTAAACAGGGAGAGTTATGCTTCAGAGGTGGCAACTGGATGTACATAAAACTCCTCTGAGGTAACATAAATGTAAAGGGCTTAGAACTATACTGAGGATTTGAGTCAGACTCAAAATTGAAGGCTAAAAAATATCTGTTGCAAACCTCCACAGAAGTCTTATATGGTCCCATGGGCCTAAGGAAAGAGAACATCAGGAGCTCCTTATGAGCAGGAAAGAGGAAATTGTCCCATCTGTCTAATAGCTGACAGAGTGGTTTAACTATATCAGCAGTAACACATGGGGAAAGACCTGGATCTAAACTGGAAGAGTCTGGGTCAGAAGCCAGTTTAAGGCAACCACATACAACTAGATGTAAAGACGTGAACACAGAGTGAGTGAGAAAAATATAAGCAAAAATAAACCCACAAAATTATGCATATTAAGAAACCGAATGCTAATCTCAGTGGCATGTGCTTGTAATTCAAGTTGCTCTAGAGGTTAAGGAGGGAGGATCCATCGAGCCCAGGAGTTCAAGACCAGCCTAGGCAACACAGTGGGAACCTCATCTCAAATATATACAAATAAACACACACACACACACACTCTCTCTCTCTCTCTCTCTCTCTCTCTCTCTCTCTCTCTCTCTCTCTCTCTCTCTCAGTGAAATAGAAAGTCATTCAAGTAAAAATGTTTTAGAATATTGTTACAAAAACTTTAAAATAAGTATATTTATATGTTTAAAGAGACCTAGGAATGTAAACTTTCTCTTAGGACAGAATAAGAAATTATTAAACAAAATGAGAGGTTAAAAAGTACAAATGTTTTCTGTCTCATTAAAGAAGGGGAAATAAATCACTGAGAAACTTTATGCTACAAGAAATTAATATTTCAGTATCTATATTAAAATTTTAAAGAAAATCATTATAGTAATACAAATAGAAAATTCCTCTTTGGGGGTAAATGCAAAATTTATATTTAGACTCAAATATTTTGCATGGTTACCTTTCTATGGTTAATTTATGCACTGTTTTGGACAGAGAGGTTGGTGGGGGGACAGAAATATTCAGCATGTATGGCTTCCAAACTAAAAGAGGAAAAGCATAGTATAGAAAACTTTATCAACCAGAAGTCAAGAGAGGAAGAAAAAAATCAGAAAAAACAGGCAAAGCAAAACAATAATAGGTAGAAAGCACAAATTAAGATTGTAGTAATGAGTCTAAACATACTACAATAGCAGGAAGTATACTTGTATCAAAATATGAAATATATTGGCATATTTTTAAAATATATATTATAAACATTTTATTAAAACATTTTTAAATGATGAGGGAGATCTTTATGGAAAATACTATGAAACTTCACTGGAAGACAATAAAGATGACCTGCATATCTGTATAGATGATTCATCTTCTTAATTGAGAAGACTCCATATTATAACAGCTATTCACTAGTTCCTCCTCGAGATCGGTCATAGGCAGATTGGGCAGCAAAGAAAAAGGAAAGATGTAATGTGTAGAACAACTGTATTTCAAATCGCTTTTGAAATAAACTACTATAAAAGATTACAGTTCCATCACTTTCTAAAAGGCTATCTTCTTAAAATCACAACATTAAAAAAATCTTATTTACTGTGATTCATACACTTCATATAAATGTAATATATCAGTTGAAGCATTATCTGGCAAAGCAAAACAAAAACAAATTATCTAGTCTCAAATATAGAATTTTGCAACTTGGTTGCATTAATCGTCAATTCAGTCAAGAGCATTTACTAAGTATCCACTTGCAGAATACTACTCCTATTGCTCCAAGAGTTATTCTGCATTTCATCATCCAGTCCTACAAGTATATTTTTCATGTTAATAAGTAGAGTATTTTCATCAGAAATTTATGATTGAAAGACAGTGTTATTCAAGCAGGATATAGACTTCAAACAGGTTAAGTTTCTTACCAAAATTTATGGAAGAGTAGTATGACATCTTCATCATTAGGTATGGCAAAACTATAACATAGTATAATTCCATGGTTATGATAGTTTATCTTCTCAGACATTTTGATGATAAAAGTGATAGATGTCCAAAATGCCACATAAAAATTCAATCTGTTATGTTTCATAAGAAATAAAGACTAAAACAGCAATCCTAGGCTTTTTTATCTTACACATATCAAATGGAAACATAAGCTACTCTTGCAAAGCTGTTCCAGCCTGTCTCTTAGAGAAGATACTACTTGAAAACTTGTGTCTTTAATTTGTACTTTTGAAGATTCAAGATAAGGAATCCCCAGCCTTTTTATACATTTTTATTCACAACACCATTAATCACAATGAGTGTACTATTTCAAATTTATTCTTACCACATAGCAATTCCTACAATTCTGAAAATTGAAATTAACCAACACTACCTACATACCCAGCACACTTAGACTATTCATGTAGTTATGAGATAAGGGGAAGTAATTACACAGATAATTCAGAAAACACATAAGATAACTGAACATATAAACTATTTGTTTCTAACTTAACCCACAAATCCAGTTATTTCATGTATCAAATTAGCTAAATAAAATCGTTTTGTACTTCACTTTATATTGTGTATTTATAATGTATAGAGAGTTCTAAGAAAACTGAAATACAGATATAGTATCCATTTGTCATAAACCAATAAGGATTATATCCATTTATAAAAACATTTGTATCATCTATAATACAATTATGTGACAAGTGAAGAAAGAGGAGTATATGGAATATACATATATATTCTCTTAGAATTCTTTGAAAATCAAGGGCTTACTATAAAAAGGATATAAACAAAAGTATTATTGATTGATATTAGAATAGTTTGGAATACTAACAGAATAAATGTAAAGAATACAAAATGAGAGCAGCTTTCTTTATTTTACACTATTAAAAACAGAATTGTGATGAACAAGTATGAGCCATTGATAAATGTACTCATTTATAGTAATAAAAATATAGCTAATCCTTACTGAATGCATATTGTAAGACAGGAGCTAGACTTTATGGCCAAGGTCTTATTCTACCCACCACAACCATTTTGCAATTTTCCTTCTCCCTTTTACAATTATAGACACTGGAACTTAAGGAGGTCACAAATCTAGAAGCAGCCGTAGAGTAATATGAACCCACATTTGTCTGACTTCAAACTCCCCCAATAACTTAGTTCATGTGTTAATCTTAGTTACTAAGGATTCTACATATATTAATTACATCTCAAAATTCTCAAGCTTTCTTTAAAAACGTAAAAATCTCTAAAGCTTCAACAATGAATCGGTCTTTATAGAATTAACATAAAATAACATCAATCAACAGAGTAAGCATAAAATAGAATATTTATTAAGAAATTCCTACTAACAAAATACTTTTGGAGAACACAAAAATGAGGTAAATCTCCCTCAAATTGCCCACTATTTGTTAGTGGGATATATCAAGGGTACACACAACTTCAGGACACAGAAGGACTGCATGGGTGCACCAAGGTAGGCACACACTGTGATGGGCATTCAGAGGAAAGAGATGAGTGAAAAAAGGAGGAATCACAAATCTGAAAAGGGTTTTGGAGCATCAAGTTGGGGAGAGGCTGGGCATGAGGCCTTGTTAAGGTAATAGAGCATTTGATTAGCTTCTCTTTATAATCTGTTGGGAGAAAAACATTCTTACAGCTAAACATTTTCTGAAAATCGTGTCATAGAAATGGGTAAAAATCTTAATTCTTCAGAGCCTAATAAGAACATCGAATGAATCAACTCAGAATCGTGTAAATGCTTTTGAGTACACAGGAAGGCTATCCATCATCATATACACAGGGACTGTGGTCCCCAACCCCTGGGCATGGACTGGTTCCAATCCATGGCCTGTTAGAACTAGGCTGCACCACAGGAGGTGAGTGGCAGGCAAGTGAGCGAAGCTTCATCTATATTTACAGCTGCTCCCCATCTGTACTTATAGCCACTCCCCATCCCTGGCATCACCACATAAGCACCATCAGATCAGTGGTGGCATTAGATTCTCATAGGAGTGTGAATCCTACTGTAAACTGTGCTTGGAGGGATCTAGGTTGCGTGCTCCTTACGAGAATCTAATGCTTGATGAGCTGAGGCGGTGACGCTAGTACTGGGGGCAACTGCAAATACAGATTATCATTAGCAGAGAGGTTGGACTGCACAATACATGTAATGTGTTTGAATCATCCTGAAACTGTCCCTCCCCACCCCTGCTCATGGAAAAACAGTCTTCCATGAAACCTGTCCCTAGTGCCAAAAAGGTTGGGGACTGCTGCATAAGGAAAATATGCCACAGAACTTTGCTGGTTCTAAGCCACATTCTTGGCAAGCAAATTCAGAATCCAATTTGTTTTTTGGCTTGTGGACCTTGACCAGTTGGTCAAAGGATTATGGCCCTAAATCCACAGCCTCAGACTAAGCAATACATTTTGTACCAGGTTGGACATTCCAATACCTTGAGAACTTGTGAGTACTATCCTGGGACTGAGCTAGGTTATACCAAATGTTAATAGATTCTGGTAATTGAAAAGTATATAGAGAATGCTCTGGTTAAAGAGATTGGTATCTGCAAGGTGTGAAACTTGGAACCAATAACAAACATTCAGAAATTAGGTATGTTCCAGGTTAATGGGAGTACACACGTTTTAAAGGCAGAAGATACATTTCAGAGAGTGACTTTAATTTAGATACTAAGAGCCCTTGAAAATAAGGCCAATGAGCTTAATTTTTATTCTTTATTGAAAGAAAAATCCTACTCATTTAATCCTCATAATAACCCTATCAAGTGGGTTTTCTTATTATCTCTATTTTATGGATGATAAACTTGAACCACAGAGAGGTGAAGTAATGTAAAGTCATATTGCTGGGAAATGGTAGAGCCAAGATTCTCATCCAGAAAGTTTGCTGGGGCTTTTCTCCCTGGAAAATAATATCACTAGAACTGAGTTTTAGTATGAATAACCTAAGGATCCTATGTTAGATATAGAGAGATGAAAATCTGATTGTCCTAGTATTTAAAAAAAATAAGGGACAGAGGAATAAGGGTGTCTTAATTTCAGGTTGAGGGTTCACTGTCAGAACTTTTGCTCTGCATTCAATGATGAATTACTTAAATTCACAATAAAAAGTTAAACTAAGCCATATAATTTACAAATACGGGCGTATCTCAGAGAACTTGCAGATCCATTTCTAGAGTCATGCAATTTTTTAGTTTCCCAGGACATATAAAAATTATATTTATACTAAAAATAAAACAATGTGAATATCTTACTTAAAAATACTTTATTTATAAAAAATGCTAATGATTATCTGAATCTTCAGCAAGTCATAATCTTTTTGCTGGTGGAAGGTCTTGCCCTGATGTTGATAGCTGCTGACTCATCAGAGGCTGTAGTTGCTGAAGGTTAGAGTGACTAAGGTAATTTCTTAAAATAAGAAAACAATGAAATTTGTGGCACCAATGGACTCTTCCTTTCACAAAAGAGTTCTCTATGCCATACAATACCATTTGATAGAATTTTACCCACAGTAGAACTTCTTTCAAAATTGGAGTTAATCCTCTCAAACCATGCCACTGCTTTTTCAACTAAGTTTATGTAATATTCTAAATTATTTTTTGTCATTTCAACAGTGTCCATAGCATCTTCAAGTAAGAAATCACTTTTTTTGCTCATCCGTTAAGAAGTGACTTCTCCATTAAAGTTTTATCATGACGTCGTAGCTGTTCAGTGACATCTTCAGGCTTCACTTTAGAAGTTCTAGTTCTTTTGCTATTTCTAGTCTACCACATCTAAAGTTACTTCCTCCACTAAAGTATTGAATATTTTAACGTTATCTATGAGGGTTGAAATTAACTTCTTTCAAACTTCAGTTAATAATGTTGATATTTTGACCTCCTCCCATGAATCACAAATGTTCTTAATGACATGTAGGATGGTGACAGCTTTTTAGGAAGTTTTTCATTTAATGTGCCCAGATCCTTTAGAGGAATCACCATTGACAGCACCTACAGCCTTATGAAATGTGTTTCTTAAATAATAAGTCTTCGAAGTCAGAGTTACTAATTGATCTATGCACTGCAGATGGATGGTGTGCTAGTATACATGAAAACAATGTTAATCTCAGTTCATCTCCATAGGTGTTCTTGGGTGACCAGGTGTATTGTCAGTGAGTAGTAATATTTTGAAAGGAATCATTTTTCTGAATACTAGGTCTCAACTATGCACTTAAAACAGTAAGCCATACTTTAAACAGATGTGCAGTCAACGAGGCTTTGTTGTTCCATTTATAGAAGATAAGCAAGAAGATTTAGCATAATTCTTAAAGGCTCTAAGATTTCCAGAATGGTGAATAAGCTTTGGCTTCAACTTAAAGTCAACAGCTGCATTAGCCCCTAACAAGAGAGTCAGCCTGTCCTTTGAAGCTTTGAAGCCAGGCATTGACTTCTCCTCTGCAGCTATAAAAGCCCTAGATGACATTTCTTCCAATATAAGCGTGTTCCATCTACCTTGAAAATCTGTTATTTAGTGTAGCCATCTTCGTCAATTATGTTAGCTATATCTTCTGGATAACTTCCTGTAGCTTCTATATTAGCACTTGCTGTTTCACCCTGTACTTTTACGTTATCGAGACAGCTTCTTTCCTTAAATCTCATGAACCAACCTCTACTAGCTTCAGACTTTTCTTATGCAGTTTCCTCACCTCTCTCAACATTCATATACTTCAAGAGAACTACGGCTTTGTTCTGAATTAGGTTTTGGCTGCAGGTGATGTGGTAGCTGGTTTGATCTTCTATCCAAACCACTAAAACTTCCTCCATATCAACAATAAGGCTGTTCCACCTTCTTATCATTCATGCATTCATTAGAGTAGCACTTTAGTTTCCTTCAAGAACTTTCCCTTCGTATTCGCAACTTGGTGACCTGTTTGAGGCGAGACATCTAGCTTTCAGCCTATCTTGTTTTTGAATTGCCTTCCTCACCATGCTTAATAATTTCTAGCCTTTGATTTAAAGTAAGAGATGTGCAACTCATCCTTTCATTTGAATACTTAGAGGTCATTATAGGATTATTAATTGGCCTAATAGGAACAGGCAGGCCAGAGGAGAGGGAGCGAGTTGGGGCAATAGCTGGAAGATGAAGCAGTTGCAACACACACATTTAATAATTAGTTTGCTGTCTTCTATGGGTGTCGTTCATGGCAACCTAAAACAATTACAATAGTAACATAAAAGATCACTGACCCTAGATCATCATAACAGACATAATAACAATGATAAAGTTTGAAATATCACAAAAATTGCCAAAATGTGACACACAAATATGAAGTGAACACATACTGTTGGAAAAACAGCACTAATAGATTTGCTAGACCTGACACAGGGTTGCTATAAACCTTCAATTTGTAAAAAAATGCAATATCTGCAAAGTGCAGTAAAGCAATGCACAACAAAATGAGGTATCCTATACTACTTGAGGAAATTATTTAATATTACAGTTGAAACAAGGATGAAACTATGCTTTCCTTCCTCTATTAAATTGATGAATTAGGTGTCTTAAAATGAGACTTTTTTCAAAGGTAGAAATATCACCCAGTCTATTATTTCTTATACTTGTTGCATATATTGCATTTAAAGATTAAGATAATGTGTGCACCAATCAAAAATACACTTTCTTATTTTATTTCTGTATGTAAAGAATAAACTCCAAGATGACAGGGATCCTGGAAATGAAGGTACCATGTTTACAAGTACCTGAAACAAGCATATTCAGCTTGAAACACTAACTTGAAATGTTGAATAATAGAACTGAAGTTCTTAATAGAATGTAAATATTTTAGGAGACAAAAATTAAGGTGCAGTATGTAAGGGAGATGGCAAAGGAGCAGTGTTTTTATTTTTAACCAAACAGAAAACCCTGTACTTCCTTCTTCAAATCAGCAATTTTCCTATACTATTGTGTAGTGGTCTGTGCTGCTATTCCATTGACTCAAAATTTAAATAGTAAAAAAGTATGCCCACTGCAATAAGAAAATACACTTTCCTCAGGCATAGAGGTAGAATTGGCATGTCTGTCTTGTTTTTATTTAATGTTTCAAAGTTCATTGATTTTTAACTTGTTTTAACAATTATGCCTTTCCTTTCACATGAGGGAAGGGCAATATTTTGCTGTTTTATTTAAGAGAGTACTTTTGAGAGACTAAGACAACGGCTGAACAATCTACTGAGGTGGAGAGTCCAGGGGCTTGGATTCTGAGAAGAGGGGTTTTGGTCCCCCTCTGCCTTCACCAGGATGGAAATGATCAGTGTCTATGAATCTTGGTTGTTCTATGGCACCACCTATCTTATGAGATCACTGGGAAGAATTAACAAGCAAACAATAAAAGTAGTTTCTGGGGACCTCCTATATAGAAGGCTCTTAACCTCAGAAGACTACTATTTAACAAAAAAATACCTTGATCTTAACATGAAATTTGAAGTCAGAATTATTACTCCTGGTTGTCCAAATTATTAAATGTTTAAACATGGGTTATTCATAGCTCATCCAAACTACTCTTCAGTTCATTATAAAATGCAGATAATCTACTTTGTGCCTATCTAAAAATATTGTTTGAGCATCAAATGAGATACCGCATGTGGAAGAGAAATGCAGTACAAATTTAGTATAAGTAATTTCAAATAGCATTCATAAAATACATTTTAAAATTTAAGAATAAGGGCAAGAAAAATTTTTAGCAATTAAATTTTCAGTCTATTAATAAACTGTGATATCCTTTTAGTTCCCTAGATCAATTTATTACCTTGCCTTTAACTAGAATCATACAGCTACTTACTACATGCTAAGATTCTTTCTCACTCTTTTAAGTTTTGTAATTTTTGACATCCTCTTATAAAAACTGCTAACCTAGACTTTAAATCAGAACTCAGGAAAATGAAGGCGTTGTGTCTATCCAGTTCAAATAACTCTCTTCAAATAATCAACTTTTCCTTTATGTCCTGGAAGGTACTTACCTTGTAAGCCTCAGCTCCTATCACCTCCCTTTTTGTCCTGTAATTTATAATTACTCCCTACAGCATCCTGTCTCTATTCTCTTCAAGTAGTTTTCCCTCTGCCTAGAAGAGTTCTCTTTCTTTTACCTTTTATCACGATACTTTCCATCCTATAGTGAAATGGCCTATTTGCATGTCTCTTTCTTTTGGTAGATCTCTTACTGCACAGAGGGGACATTGTTCATCTTTGTACCTTCATCATAGTGCACAGTGCCTGACTATCACAGATATTTGATAAGTGTTGAATTGAAGAAATAAAAAAATCAAGACAATCTTTAAAATGACCTATTAATACAAATCTCTGGAATACGTGGGGCAGCCTGGGTCAATCGCCTAAATGATTACAGCTGCCAGTGATCTGGGAGCCCTCCAAAACATCAGGCAGCTAGTGGATATCATATAGTCTGGGAGCCCAGCACTCAAGAGGTGGATTTTACTCAAACATCAAACAACATCACTCTAAAGCATCCAGCAACTTCCAGAGATGGCTTTGTGTCAGGCAACACAAAGCCTGGAAGTTCAACATGCCCAAATCTCAAGATTTACAAACAGTTGTAATCCCATTCTTAACACAGTTATTTTATTTTTAGATCTGTTTCCATTCGTGTTCCACAAAGCAAATTCCCAGTTTCTCCATTAAAATATTCACCAATATAAAAGAGACAAAATAAAGTCTCCCCTTGGGAGTAGGCCTAACCCCTGTCATGTTTAATAAATTACCTCCAGGAGACAAATGTGACTCATTGCTTCCTACCTGGTTTGCCAGGTCCTGGCAATTTTTAGAACCCTCAGATGGAATAGCAGATTGTATTTTCCAAACATGGTGACATGCATCAATGCAAGACACACACCCACACACATGCACACATTCCTTCTTGCATATACCTATCAAAATATGATATTGGAACTTCTCCAATAAAATGTGAAGTCTCTTTCCCCTTCCCTTTAAACCTGGGTAGACCACTGTAACTGCTTCTACCAATAAAATGCAGAGGAAGTGATACTGTATGACTTCTGAGGCTGAGATATAAAAGGCAAAATGACTTCACCTTGGCTCACACTCTACCTTGGGACACTTGCTCTTGGAACCCAGCCACCATGTTGTAATGAAGCCCAGGCACCAGGCAACATGAAGATGTCCCATGTGGACATTCCAATCAATAGCCACAGCAGGCCGTCACCCCTAGATCTGTGATGAATGAGACTATAGATAATTTCCACCCATAGAAACCATGAAAAATAATATGTGATTACTGCTGTTTTAAGCCACCTTGTTTTAGAATGATTTGTTATGCAGCAATGGATAACCAATATAGATCTGGTTGGCTGCCTAGCCTCTGGAATATCAATTTACAGCTAGATGTAAGGCAGTCTGAGATTTCTCATAATATCTCAGCAATTTTTTGTTGACAGATCATCTAAAAATAACCACTCTGAACTTCACATTCCTATAACATATATTACCATTATGAATGAAATAAAAAGGTCATACATAAAATACTATACCAAATTCCTATTAAAAGCTTTCATATTGTTTTTTAAAGTCCTTCACAATACTTTCCTATTTCTGTTTCAAATATATTTCTCTAGCAGAGTTTGAAGAGTATAATTTCTTGTTTTTATTGTTATTTTGTGTTGTTTTAGTTTTTAAAATTTCTTTCCTTTTTTTTAATGAAATCTTTTGATTTCTACCTTAATTTCCTCCTTGACCCAACTATCATTCAGCAGTAGGTTGTTTAGTTTCCATGACTTTGTGTAGAGATCAGTGTTTCTGTTGGAGTTGATTTCTAATTTTATTCCACTGTTGTCTGAGAAAATGCATGGCATATTTGCGATTTTTTAAAAGTTTGTTGAGACATGTTTTATGACCTAGGATCTGATCGATCTTAGAGAATTTTCCACAAGCTGATGAGAAGAATGTATATTCAGTGGTTTTTGGGTACAATGTTCTATAAATGTCTGTTAGGCCCATTTGTTTTAGAGTTTAAGGTCATTGTTTCTTGTTTATTTTCTCTTTGGAGAATCTGTCCTATTCTGTCAGAGGGGTGTGGAAGTCTCTGGCTATTATGGTGCTGCTATTTATCATTTTGTTTAGATCAAGTAGAATTTGCTTTATAAATCTGCATGCACCTGTGTTAGGTGCATAGATATTTATAAGTATTATGTCTTCTTGTTGAATGATTCCCTTTATCATTATATAATGGCCATCTTTGTCTTTCTTTATTTTTGTTGATTTGAAGCCTATATTATCTGATGTGAGAACTGCTACACCACCTTTCTTTGGGTTTCCATTTGCATGGAATATTGTCTTCCATCCCTTTACCCTGAGTCTGAATGGGTCCTTTTGCGTTAGCTGTGTTAACTCAGGTGAGAATGTCTTATATCAATAAGTCCCAAAACAACCAATGTTGGCATGGATGCAGAGAGATAGGAACACTCATACACTGTTGGTGGGACTGCAAACTAGCACAGCGCTTACGGAAAGTAGCGTGCAGATGCCTCAAAGAACCTAAAGCAGAACTACCATTTGATCCAGCAGCCCACTATTGGAATTTACCCAAAGGAAAAAAAGACATTGTATAAAAAAGACACCTACACTTGTATGTTTATAGCAGCACAATTCACAATTGCAAAGATGTGGAAACAACCCAAGTGCCCATCAATACATGATTGGATTAATAAAATGTAGTCTACATATACTATGGAGTATTACACAGCCATAAAAAATGGTGAACTAATACCTCTTCTATTAACCTGGAGGGAGCTGGAGACCATTCTTCTAAGTGAAGTATCATGAGAATGGAAAAACAAGCACCACATGTACTCACCATTAAATTGGAACTTATTGATCAACACCTATGTGCACATATGGAAATAATATTCATTGTAAATTAAGCAGGTGAGGTAAGGAGGAAGGGATGGGTAAATTTACACTTAATGGGTACAATATACACTTGGAGATGGGCCCACTTATAACTTTGACTCAAACTGTACAAAAGCAATTTATGTAACCAAAGCATTTGTACCCCTATAATATTTGGAAATAATAAATTAAAAAGAAAAAAATTATTTTAAAACTTTTATATAAAATGAATAGTCAGAGGTAGGAGATTAATCCTAAATTGAGAAAAAGCTCTACAGATACTGTCATTAACACTTGTGTTATGTATCACAGAGAAAAATTAAATATCCTCAAATAGAAATATGGCTAATTAAATTATGGCTCATTTACAGATGCTCCTTGACTTACAATAGGGTTATGTCCCGTCCCGACTAACCTATTTTAAGTTGAAAATATTATAAGTCAAAAATGCATATAATACCCTGATAAAGCCATCATAAAGTTGAAAAATTGTAAGTTGAGCCATCAAAACCATCTGTACTCAATGTAATGTTACATAATATTAAATTGTTTACAAAGAATTACAGTAACTCAAAAAATTGTTAAGGTATAATGTTTAGTGAAGAAATTAGATAGCAAGAGTACACATGGGACAATAGGACTATAATCAAGTATAATAAATTTATGGACAGAATAATAACTGGGGATAAATATAAAATTGGTTCCTTGAATTTGAGGTTTATAACTGACTTTTTTAGTTAATATTTCCTTTATTTTTCCAAATTGTTCATAATGGAAGATATATCTTTTAAAATGAAGTTTTTTAAAAATTAGTTACCTTTGTCTTAGCCTCACTTTCCCCTTACTTTTCATTATGTGTCTTTTCTTAATTCACATTAGCATATCACTTAAGAGTTTGATCTCTGGATATGAAAAGCACTGGGTTTAGATCACAGTTCAGCCACTTTCTAACTGTGTAAACTTATGTAAGTTGGTAACTACATAACCAAATCCATGAAAATTAACATTATAGTAGCATCTCCATCTCTGATTGCTAGAAAAATTAAATGACGTAATAGAAATAAAGCTCCTAGCATTGTGGCTGCCACATAGTTGTCACTCAGTAAATCAAATCTGCTACTATGTACCTTCTTGCCTATCATTCATCCCATTGTGTCATTTCTTATCTTATTTCAAAGAGGTTCAGTATTAACAGAGGCAGAAGACACATCAAACAATTACCTAACCAAAGCAAACATTTGTGTGTTCTTTCCTGTTGCATTCATTGACTTGTGCAAAAAGATTTACCAAAATTCCAGGAAGCAGTGTTCATGAAATGTTTCCTGAAAATATCAGGAAGGTGTCCATACTACAAAGAAGAAACCTACCCAAGTAAAAGTTATCTTAAAGATAACATTGATATTATTTCTTTGCTCCTATTTTATTTCCTCAAAACTGAACTAATAATGTGCCAATCAAGTTATCATCTGTGGGGATAATGGGTGGGCCAATGTCATTCTCTAGGTGTCAATAAAACAGTCTCTCTCTAGTTTCTACATTTTTCAGAGTCGACAATATTTGCTAACTGAGATTTCATATGCTAATGACTTCTCAATACAAACACTGCAAGGCTTTAAACATGCACATTTGAGATAAAACATTAATACAAAAACCTTGTTTGGGATTTGTTTGTTAAAATTTCAAAGCACATCCTTGGAATATACATTGTTTTTGTCTGAATATATCACTATATATTTATATGTGAATCATATTAATGTGAACTCAGAAGAATATGCAATTATTCACACATTTTGAACAATTTCCTCAAATTCACCTATGCTCCAAAAAGAAAAACAAAAAAAGAATCAGCATAGGAAAACCAAATCTTTTAATAATGGTGTTTGCTTCTCCAAAGAAACAGAAGGGTGTGTGTGTGTAAAAATATATACATGTGTGTGTGTGTGTGTGTGTGTGAAAGAGATGTATTATAACAATCGTCTCACACAATTATGGAGGCCAAGAAGTCCCAATATCTGCAGTTGGCAAGCTGGAGACCCACGAGAGTGGATGGTGTAGTTCCAGCCAGAGTCCTAAGGCCTGCAAACCAGGACAGCTCATGGTGCAAGTTCCAGTCAGAAAGCCAACAAATTTAAAATCTAAGAAGAGCTGATATTTCAGTTCGAGTCTGAAGACAGGAAAAGACCAGTGTTCCAGCTCAAGCAGTCAGGCAGGAGCTCCCTCTGCCTCACACAGGGTAAGCCTTTTTGTTCTCTTCAGGATTTTGACTGACTGGATGAGGGCCACCCACATTTGGCAGGACAATCTGCTTTATTCAGTACAAATGTTTAATCTCATCCAAAAACACCCTCACAGACACAACCACAGATATTTGGGCACATCACAGCCCAGTCAAATTGGCACATAAAATTAACCATCACAGTGTTATATACAGGTACTTATAAAATAAGTGCAAAATGGATAGTGCATTTTCTCTGATATACTCCTATGTTAAGTGAAGAGCATATTACCTTGGGATAAAATTAACATATAAAAGGTGCTTAATTGGTAAATGAAGATTAACACACTCAATCTTCCCTTACACATTTTGACCACCATTTATGCATTAACTACCCCTGGGGCTTAAGATCATATGAATAGTTGTGTCTGTTTGTTACTTCTAAATAAGTAAATCAAAGGGGGGTCACTTAATAGCTAAAAATATCACCTGGTCCTCTTTCCTGCTTGAAGCAAAAAACTATATGGGTAAAATTACTATATTAAAGTCTAAGAGTTGAAAAGCCCTCTCTTTCAGCATTTTAGGTAGTATTATGTAAGGTATATCCACTTAAACTTGCACTGCTCAGTAATAAAAACTTGTACATTGGAGATCTGAGAGAAAATCATAACCTACACATTTATCCTAATTTCAATCAACCGTTGCTTTTGTAAGCAAAGGCATACTTGAAAGCAGGCCCCTTCCAGGAAACCTGGAGAAATGTGAAATGAACATTGTACAAAGTTTTACCTTTATGGAAATAAGATCAAAAAGGATTAAAAGGGATCATCTACAAAGAAGAAGGGATAGCGGACAAGCACTTCAAGAACCATGAGGTAGAACAGGGGAAAAAGGAGGCAGTTTGCTAAGATATGTGTAACACACTAATATTATCACTGTTCCTATGAGGCTTTACCCCAACTTGGTAAGATTTCCAGAGCCTTGCAGATGGAACAATGCCCATGCTGCAAAGCATTTCTTCACTCTCACAAAAACTGATATGGTACAAAAATGGATTCAACTCCATTTAAGAATGAACTCACATGGATACACTTAAGCAGTGGGTAGACCTCTTTATTAAGTGAAGGACTACATCACAAATACAATTCGATTATGTTTCTTCCCCCTGAACTTACAAATGAAAACAGAGAGTATATATTTTTAAGTTCATAAAATCCTAAACCAAATCATATAAACATACCACTTCTATTTTTCAAAAATCAAACACACAAATTCCCAATAAAGCATTTGGCCTTCATGATCTAAATGACTGAGATGACAGCAGAACAACAAAACATAATAAATAAAATAAGAAAAAAATAAAGGAACTCCCTTGAGGAAAAAGCAGAGAGTATCTTAAAACTACTAAATTATTCCAGACATCTTGAAGAAGTGGTAGGGTTACCCAAGTTGAAGTTCCCCATAGACAGTTAAGTACAAAGATTTTAAAGATGGCTTCTTGCTGGTCACTATTTTTTAAATTAATTCCCTCTCCATCACCTGGTAAACACTATTCTACTCTATACTTTTAGAAGAGCAACTTTTTAGATTCTACATATGAGTGTGATCATGTGGCATTTGTCTTTCTGTGTCTGAGTTATTTCACTTAGTGTAATATCCTTCAGGTTCATTCATGTTGGCCCAAATGACAGGATTTCATTCTTTGTTACAGCTAAATAGTATTCTACTGTGTGTACATACCATAATTTCTTTATCCATTCATCCATCAATGAATACATAGGTTGATTCAGTATCTTGGCTCTTGTGAATAGTATTGCAATAAGCATAGGAGTGTAGAAATCTCTTCAACATTTTCTTTGGCTGTATACCCAGTAGTGGGGTTGCTGGACCATAGGGTAGTTCCATTTTTAAATTTTTTAGGGACCCTGATACAGTTTTCCATAATGGCTATAGTAATTTACATTCCCATCAGCACTGTGTAAGGCTCCCTTTTCTCCATATCTTCACTTACACTTTTTATTTTTTAATTTTATGATAGTAGACAGTCCAACTTGAGTAAGATGATATCCTATTGTAGTTTTAATTTGAATTTCCCTGATAATTAATGAGGTCGAACATTTTTCATACACCTGTTGGTCATTTTTATGTCTTTTTTTTTTTTTTTTTTTTTGAGAAATGTCTACTCAGGTCTTTTGCTTATTTTTTATTTGGGTTATTTGTTTCTGTTTCTGTTTTTGTTTTGTTATTGAGTTGTTAGAGTCTCTTATATTTTTTGGATACTAACTCCCTTATCATATGTATAGTTTGCAAATATATTCTTCCAATCTGTAGGTTGTCTCTTTGCTCTGCTGATTGTTTCACTTATTGTGCAGAATCTTTTCAGTTTGTCTATGTTGGCTTTTGTTGTCTGTGCTCTTGAGGCTTTATCCAAAAAAATCCTTCCCTAGACCAAGGTCATGGAGTTTTTCCTGTTTTCTTGTAGTTTTGTAGCTTCAGGTCTCACACTTAAGTCTTTAATCCATTTTGAATTGATTTTTGTATACGGTGAGAGATAATGTCTAATTCCATTCTTCTGCATGTAAACATCCAGTTTCCCCACCACCATTTATTGAAGAAGTTGCCCTTTCCCCATTGTGTATACTTGACACCTTTGTTGAAAATTGATTAGCTATAGATGTGTGGATTTATTTCTGGGCTTTCTATTCTGTTCCATTGGACTATGTGTCTGTTTTTATGCCAGTATCATGCTTTTTTGGTTACCACATTTTTTTTTTATTTTTTTTGTATGTTATTATTATACCTCTAGCTTTTTTTTTTTTTTTTTTTTTTTGCTTAAAATTTCCTGGGCTATTTGAAATCTTTTGTGGTTCTATACAGATTTTAGGATTTTTTTCCTATTAATATTTATGTGAAAAATGTAATTGTTATTTTGATAGATCTACTCAATCTCTAGGTAACTTTGGGTAAAAATGGACATTTTAAAAATATTAATTCTTCCAATACATCAACATGTGATATCTTTCCATTTTTGTGTGTGTATTTTTCAACTTCTTTCATCTATATCTTATAGTTTTAATTGTATAGTTCTTTTATCTCCTTGATTAAACTTATTCCTAGGTATTTTTTGTAGCTATTGTAAATGGGATTGTTTTCTTGATTTCTATTTCAGAAAATTTGTTATTGGTATATAGAAATGCTACTGATTTTCATATGTTGATTTGGTATCCTGCAATTTTAATGAATTTGTTTTTAGTTCTAATAGTTTTCTGGTGAAGTCTTCAAAATTTCTCCATATAAAATCATGTTGTCTACAAACACGAATGATTTGACTTCTTCCTTTCCAATTTGAATGCTATTTCTCTTGCCTGGTTGCTCTGAGTAGGACTCTCAGTACAATGCTGAATAAAAGTGGTGAAAATGGGCATACTTGTCTTATCCAGATCTTAGAGAGAAAGGTCTCTGCTTTTTCTCATTCAGTATGATGTTGGCTGTGGCTTTTTATGTATGGCCTCTATTATGATGAGGTATGTTCCTTTACACCTAATTTGTTGAGAGTTTTATCATGAAAGAATGTTGAATTTTATACAATGCTTTTTTCTGCACCTACAGAGATGACCATATAGTTTTTGTCCTTCATTCTGTTGCTATGATGTAACATGTTTACTGATTTGTGTATGTTGACTCATCCCTGCATTCCATGAATAAATCTCATTTGATCATGATAAATAATATTTTTTGTGTGCTTTTGGATTCAGTTTGCTGATATTTTCGGGATTTGCCTACAAGTTCATCAGTGATATTGCCCTGTGGTTTGCTGTTTTTCTTGTGTCCCTGTTTGGTTTTGGTGTAAGGGTTACGTCCAGTTTTTGGCAAATAATCGTAACATAAACATTCTTTTACATGCCTTTTGACAAAGACAATCTCCCCTTCTCCAAAGAGGACATATTCCAAGAACTCCAATAGGTGCCTGAAACTGTAGGTAGTACTGAACACTATATATATAATGTTTTTTCCTACACATATATGCCTATGATACAGTTTAACTTATAGATTAGGCACAGTAAGAGATGAACAACAATAATAAAACTAAACAATTATAACAATATACTGTAATAAAAGTTACATGAATGTGTTGTCTCTCTCTCTCAAAATATCTTATTATACTGTACTCACCTATTTTCAGACCAGGGTTGATCATAGGTAACTGAAAATGCAAAAAGCAAAACCATGAATAAGGAGTACTATTATATATGAATAAGTTCCTTCGGTATATACCTAGAAGTGGAATTATGTGTTTTAATGTCCACATTATTTTCAACTTTAGTACAGTCAAAAACATAGCTTTCAAAATAGTTGTATCAATTTACATTTCTACCAACAGTGTATGAGAGTTCTAGTTGCTCCAGTTCCTATTCCATATCACTTTTTCTCATTTTAATTATTCTAGTGAGTATTTAGAAATATTCTGAAGTGGTTTTAATTTGCATTGCTATTTGATTAACGAAATCAAATAGCATTTCATATATTTATTGGTAATTTGGATATACTCTTTAGTGAAAATGGCCATTCTTATCTTTAGTGCATTTTTTGTATGAGGATATCTTTATTATCTTTATTGATTTGTTGGAATTACTATATTCTGTAAACAAATACTTTCTCAAATACACATATAACAAGTATCGTTCCCTATCTGTGCCATGCTCTTTCACTCTCTGTGATGTTTTTTGATAAAATAGTAGTTCATTAACATTTAGTCAATTTACTCATATTTTTCCATTACAGTGAGAACTTCTGTATGTTTTTCTTAAAAAAATTTGCCTACTATAAGGTCATAAAGATATTCTATATTTTCTAAAAGCAGTAGTGTTTTATTTTTCACTTTTATAACTATAATCATTCTAGTATTGATTTTTTATAATGATATAAATTAATGTTTAATATTTTTCTTATTTCTAGTCAGCATATCTAATTTACATAGCATTACTTATTGAGAAAAAAAATCCTTTCTTCACAGCTGCAGACATTATGTGCACTAACTTTAGCTTATATATATATATATATATATATATATATATATATATACCAGATATACAGGTAGGTACTACAGATAATTCTGCTTCTCTTTAAAAGTGCTTTGAGAACAACTTTATTACCTACATAGTAACAATATATTCTAATCATTATTCCTAATTCCACAACCTTACTGGTTTCTTAAAGAATAAGGAGTTAGAGATCTTATATTCATGGCATCTACCGAAGTCCTGGCATACTGCAGGTGCTCAATAGATGTCTCTTGAATTAAGTTTGGTTTTACATTCTTCCAGCTAACAGTACTGGATTCTTTGTTTATAAAACATTTAATAATAAAATATCATTATTTAATATTTATATACAAATTCAAAATAATTATAAATATTACAGTGATTTGATTTGAAAAGATACATGTAGAACCTTCATGAAAAAACTAAGTAGAATTTAAAATATGAGAATTCATAAAACCAGTAGTTTCTTTCACCACCACAAGAAGAGCATCAAGATGTAAAATTGTTCTCATTTAGAAATTACTACTTTGGGAATTCAAGGATTTCTATTTGAAATGAAAATTCTTGCCCTGGGATTGTGCCTTATATCCTATTTTCTCCTTTTTACACTTCAGTATGTTAGCCAAATGAACCTATAGTATCTTTATACACAGAAAAAATGTTACTTTAAAAAGTTCTAATTTATCTCAAAACTACCAGTATCCAGTGAGAAGCATTCCTACCAAAGTCCTCAGAAAGAAGACAGGTGGTTGTGGAATACTTAGTAGCAGGGAAAAGTTGGGTCATCTTGCTTACCTATCTGTTGTGATTTATAAGGCTAGAAGGCTACAAATAGAAAATGCAAAACAAAACAAAAAAACTTCTCTCAAATCGATTTCTCCCATAAATTCTCTTGATTTAATGTGAATATACCTATTTGCCTAGAAGAATAAATACATTCAGTTAGCAAATGTGGTGCCAGTAAAAATGTAGCACCATCAAGAAACCAGCCGTGGAGAAGATCCTATGCCAGCTCCTGCTCTAAAGAAAGCTAGCACCTTAGCAGCTTTGGGGAAATTTCAGCAAAGATTAAATCCTGAAGGCAGACCATTTAAAGACTGCTTAAATCAAATTCTGTGCCATGGTTACTAAACAGCTTTCTTTAAAATCCAAATAGTCCTCTGTGAATGTTTTAAACTAATACTGAACAAACTTATAACGTTAAGTCTGTGTTTATGATTATTTGAAAAAGGAAATGAATCTCATGCTTTGCAGTACGGTTTCAGCATACCTTTTGATATGTGAATGTGTTAGTCTCACAGATTTCATAAATTGGTAGAAATAGGGGGTAAATGACCTTAGAGTCTGCTGATTTGTACTCCTCGAGTCAAATAACATCAGAACAACAGCAGATCAAACGAAAATGGTCTTACCTAACTTAACACATAAAGGAGAGAGAACCTAAAGTTTTATTTAAAAAAATAGCACTTAGGATATTTTCTTCTCATTATTTACCTCTAAGTTTAATATGAAATTAAACATGTTTTGAAATCAAGTAACATATTTTATCTCTTGAATCTTACATATGCTTCTCTATGGTTGGCTGTTTTTAGCTTAACAAATGAGATATAACTGAACTGAGAACAATCACTTCAAAAATGAGGAAGGTCAATGCTATAAAAACTTCCATAAAATTTATATTTACTAATTATTAATGTCTGACATTATTATGGGAAAGGAAAGACATAAATAGTTTGGCTTTAGGTATGACAGACTGAGAGGCAAGTCACTTAACTTTCTCCTCTATTTCACTAAAATTTAAAAAAAAGACCAGGTAACTTCAAGAATAGACCAAAGCAAAAGTGTTATAAATCAGTAACGTGCAAAAAAAAAAAAAAAAAAGGGTCAGCCAGAAGATTAAACTAATATATTGCAACCTTCATTGTGGAGATTATCTCAAAATTACATAGTGTTTTATCATTTTAAAAGTATGTTTACATATATATATATTTCTGAGTTTTTTCCTCAAAATAAGACATAAGTAGATAAATTGTTATTATCCTTACTTCACTAAATTGAAATTAAATATAGGGACGAGGAAAGAGTTGGCATTCAAAGACCATAGGCTCTGGATTCTGCCTAACTTCCCATGTTGACTCTGAATAGATTTGCTGTAGGACACTGGAAAAGTTACTTACCCTCATTAAGCCTCAATTCCTCATCCGTAAAATGGCAAAAATAATAACTCGTATCTCCCTTATAGGAAGGATGCTATGAGATGGTATGCCTAACATAACTAGCAAAGAGCCTCTTTGTTGTAGTCGTGTTGTGGAATTTAATATTACTGCCACTATCATCACTATTATCATGATCATCCAGTTGAGTAGCAGAGCCAAGTCTGGATCTCGGGTACCCCATCTCCTGGTTTAATGCTCTCCAGGTTCATTGGGCTCTTTCTAAAGTTTTACTAAAATAGTCCAAGAGAAGGTTGTAGCTTTGTCACAATAAAATTAGCAACTCAAATGCAAATGTCTTCAGAGTCAAGGCATGAAACATTAATAAGACAACAGATAATAGTGTGAACTATGGCCAACTAGGTCCAAAGGCTTTCAAGTTCAATTTTTTCTCGTAGGCTTAAAATTGGAATTTATTTCTCCTGCCATTTTGACA
The DNA here is from genome assembly GCA_963574885.1 of Lepilemur ruficaudatus. Classification (NCBI taxonomy): domain Eukaryota; kingdom Metazoa; phylum Chordata; class Mammalia; order Primates; family Lepilemuridae; genus Lepilemur; species Lepilemur ruficaudatus. The sequence goes on along the minus strand of CAUYRT010066832.1, from coordinate 12,118 downwards.
TGAGCAAGAAAACATTTCAAAACAAGTATTTGAATTCAAAGTGATGAAACCTAAATATTTAACAATGTGAGAGGGAGACAAACATAAACATATACAATGGCAACCAGAAATAATTCTAGTCAACATTCTTTAATTCACAGACTTGAGGTCACAGACATTATCTTTAGCAATTTCCTTTAAGCTGATGCGAATTTCTGGGGCCTTCCATCTTCTTCTGCTCAGAAATAGAGGCCAAGAATGAGAATAGCCATGTTTCATTTTCAGACAAGATATACAGGAAAATGTGTTATAGATTTTGCCCATATTACCTTTACTTGCTGTCCTTACATTGTGTCTTGAGGTTGCTTCCACTGGGTTATTTCTTTTCCATGACTCAAACATAATAGCTCCTATAAAAGTGACTCATGGATTGCAGGTTCCAAAATGATATTCAGGCCATGTATGTTGGCTAATGTTTATAATCCTAGCACTCTGGGAGGCCGAAGCAGGAGGACTGCTTGAGCTCAGGAGTTTGACACCAGCCTGACCAAGAGTGAGACCCCATCTCTACCAAAAATAGAACAATTAGCCGGGCGTGTGGGTTGTGGTACATGCCTGTAGCCCCAGCTACTTGGGAGGCTGAGGCAGGAGGATCACTTGACCCCAGGAGTTGGAGGTTGCAGTGAGCTACGATGATATCAATGCACTCTACCCAGGGCAACAGAGTGATACTCTGTCTCAAAAAAAAAAAAAGGAAACAAAATGATATTCAATTTTCAGGCCTCATTTTATGCAATCAGCAGTAACCAATGTGATCATTCCCTCCATATTTAAATATTTTCACTAGGTTTCCTATACATCATTTTCCTTGGTTCTTCTACTTCACGACATACTCTTTCTTGATTTCTTTGCTAGCTTCTCCTTTCTTCTGTAATCACTAACATTTTAACTTGCCTTAGGCTCAGTAATTCGATCTCTCCTTTCATCCCCATACTTTTCTCACTAAAGAAAGTTATTCAGTCCCATTAATTTAATGTCATCTGTATACAAACAGCTCTCTGTTGAAACCTCTCTCCTGAACTCCCAAATCGTATCTGAAAACCTACTTATATGTCTAAGTTGGGAATGTAATAAGCAACTCAATATATACAAAATGGACTTTCTGATTTTCCTTCCCACAATTTTCTGTAGCCCAGTAAATGGGAACCTTGTCTCTCCAGTTGTTTAAATAGAAAAAGTAAAAAATAATAATAGGCCATCACTGATTCTTCTTTTTCTTTCAAATGTCATCTCTAATCCATTAGCCAAACTTACAGGCTATTCATTTAAAATTTAATTAGAATTTTTTTTATTTCAAAATATTAAGGGGATACAAATGTTTTAGGTTACATGGATCATTTTTGTAATGCTTGAGACCTGGCTATAGGTGTGCCCATCACCCAAGTAGTGTTCATAGCACCCATTAGGTTGGTTTATTCCATTCCTCTCCTCCCTCTTCCCCTGGTTGCTCTCACTGAGTTTTACTTCCCTCTGTGCACTTGTGTACTCATTGGTTAGTTCCAATTTAATAGTGAGTGCATGTGGTGTACATAAATCAGCAACATTCCTGTTTGTTTTTTTATTTTTAATTATTATGGGTATATAGTAGTTACATATTTATGGGGTACATGTGATGTTTAGAATTTAACCACTTCTCACAACCTGTACCTGTTGTACTATGGCAGGTTATATATGGCCACAAATTCCTTGAGAGCTCTCCCATGAAGGGATGAGGTTTAAATTCACTATCCTAGAATCTGGGTGGGCTCTGTGACTACTCTGACCAGCAGAATATGAGAGAAGTGATTTGACAGCTACTACTTCTGCTCTTTTGGGATTCTTGCTTAATGGAGTTATAAACTGCCATGTGAACAGTCCAAGTCCCCTGATGGAAAGACCTTGTGGGGGTGGGAGGGCTGAGACTACATGGAAGTAGAGAGCCCAACCTTCTATATGTCCCTCTCAAGGCACCAGGTATAGGTGCATGAAGCTGTTTTGGATCCTCTAGACAAGCCACCAACTGAATGCCTCCAAATGACACTAGTTAGCTCCTTGTGAAGCAGAATTGCTTAGTTGAGGGAGCTGCCCACATTCTTGATCCATAAACATGTGATATATAATAAAATAATTGCTGTTACAAGCAACCCAATTTGAGGGAATTTTTTCCCAAAGCAATAGATAACCAGATTATCCTTTCCCGAGGGACCATCATCCCTCTCTTGGATCACATAAGGCTCTCTAACTGGTCTCAGATCTCCTGGATTGCAAGCTTGACCTGTCCATTCTTCTCTTCACAAAGCATCCAGAGAAATCCTTTAAAAATACACCATCGCTTTGCTCAAAACCGTCCAACGGATTCCTATCTCTCTGAGATTAATAGCCAGATCCTTACAATGACTTCCATTGCCCTACATGATCTAAATCTCCCTTAATGTTCTGCTCTTAGATAATACCATTCTTCCTTGTACCCACTCCACTTCAGACATACTGGCTTCATTTAAATTCCTGTAACACACCAAGCACACTCTCACTACGTTTACTATTGCATTTCCATTTTCTGCCCCCTCTGCTCAGAACAGACATCCTCCCTTGTCACCACGTGGCTCCCTCCTTCATGTCCCTCCATTCTCTGCTTAAATGCTACCTTCTAAGAGAAGAAGTCAATGACCATTATATACAAAATAACATCCCAATATTTCCATCCCGCATTCTCTATCATCTTGCATTGTTTCATTTTTTTTCCCAAACCATATAACATTGCCATCTATACTACCTATTTGCTTATTGATTTTTCTCATCCCTTTTTGTATCATTTTTTTGCATGTATAGTTCTCTTTCAAAAAACCCTATATATTTTTAAACCTTAGTTGTTTTCAAATTTACAAAAAAACTTATCATGTTTATAATCTTTGGGATTCTATTTCTTTATTTGACAATTAATATTAAGACTTATCCATATTGTTTCATGTTTTACAGTTTATTCATTTTGCTCGTGGTAAAGCTGTGAGAGATGGCTCGTGATTCTATGGAGTTTGTCTGTTTATCAGGAGCCAGGGATGACAGCAATCCAAAAATATTTCACAGTTTCTCTAAAATTAGCTAAATTCCTTTCACAAAACTTCAGAACTTCTACTCAGATGGTTCTAAAAAGTTAACCTAGTGTACCAGACAATTAATGTCCAAATCCTGTGTGCCAAAAAAAGCATCTGAATCACTTTACGCAAAAAAAAAAAAAAGTTTGTGGTGGTGTATAAACCTATCATTACTGAAGAATATGTAATTATCACTTTTGTATTACCTGGTTCACTACAAAAATAAAATATGCTATAGCATATGTGCCATGGTATACAACATACAGAATAAATCACAAATATTAAATAGCATTTTCTATTTAGAATTGGTTCTCTTGATTAGGTAACAGAGAAGGAAGTGAGATTGAGATTGAGGGAAAGGAGTTGGTATTTTATTTTCTTTTTTATATAGAACATTAAAAAGTAATTTTTTCCCAGAAAACTTTATTTTGCTTTATTTTGCTTTCTTTCAGAAAAGATCTTTCCCATAAATTTCTCATATCCCTGATCATAACAAATGACATGAAGTTCATCACTTACTCCTTGCAGCAATATTTCCCCAATAGGTGTACAACCTTATTATCTACGGAATTTTTAAAAGCACAGGTTCTTTAGGCTCTATCCCAGCCCTATTATTCCAAAATCTCCCTGGGTGTGATCTGGAGACCTGTAATTTTCAAAATCCAGCTTATTAAGGTCAATATTAGCATTTGCAATCCCTGCCATTACTGCACACTGCCTGGTCCCATCCGCGTAAGTTTTTCCGAGTTCTCCAGGATTCTTGAATGATGTCCGATGTGCAGAGAAGCAACTACATCACCACACAAAGCTTGTAAAAACCCGTCCAGCAGGTATTGATAATGCATTAACAACCACCAAAACATTGAAGGGTCCCAGTATATTCCACTGATTGAATTAAAACTTTTGTCATATATTAGAAATGCACTGTGCAGTTGTAGCCTTACTCAACAGATGCGTTGGGCCTGAGTAGGGTGGGTGAAAAGTGGAGAGGACCTGGATAAGTTAGAGCTTGGTTCAAAGTGACTGACAGATCTATCTATTTATTTATCTATTTATCTATCTATTTGACAGGGCAGGTCCTTATAAGGTAATAAGTTGCGTTGATGATAACCCCCTATCAGCCTCTGTGTACTCTGTTTATTCCACACAAACATTCTTATCGGAGAGGTCAAACACGATAGCTAAAGCACAGTGGCAGGAAGGGCAACTAAAGAACCAAGGCAAGGTCCAGTCCTTCAGGTAAGAAGTCCTGCGAGAGCCAGGCAGGTTGTCAGGACCCTGGGCAAGCAGATTGTGCTTCAGAAAATAAGAAACTAGGCCAAAAATCAGTGGCACAGACTGCACATACATTTTTCAGTTAAGGGCCCAAACTGTCCATTGGTAGATATGAGAGTGCCATTATAGGATTAAATGGCATGTGCAACGTATCGGGCTTAGGAAATGGATTTATTCCTCTATACGGATTTATAAGATATGATAACCATGAAAGCATAAAACAAGCTGAGCAGATAAACATGAAAGACCAAAACCAAACTGCTGAAAAGCTGTTTACTTTGAAACTGTATGAGAATTGAGTATGCCTTAGGAGCAGGGGGAAAAATTGACAGAATTTCATGAGACATATAACAAAATCACATTTTTATCAATTTAAGAGGACTATATCAAAGACCACAGTGAAACATAAGAACAGCATAATGCTGGTCAAGTTAAGGCAAAGTGATTTTCTGATTGAATTCACAGAAAACTGTTTCTAGAATATGTATGAGAAGTTATTCAAGAAACTGTTAACAGTCATTGCTTCTCAGGAGAAGCAGAGAGAGGCAGACAGATTGACACAGAAAAGTCCTACTGTAAAATGCAAACCCTTTTAAAACTTTTAAATTTTACAGTGTGTACAGACTATTTAAAATTAATCACTTTTAAAACACTAAATAAGTGCTTAAATTTCTCACTGTTTTTTAAAAACATGGATATAAGCGTATTCTGAAATCAGTCATCAAAAACATTTCCATCAGCCAGTAGCACACCTCAGCAAAAGACATTGCACTAAAGAGCTGTAGGACCAAGAAATTCTAGACTTTCGGCAAAAAACAAACACCAAAATGATATATGTAAAGCTCAAAAGGACACAAAAGTATGTGGTGGTCAAGTCATTGGTTAGGTAACACCCACTGGAATGGGCAGGAAGAGATTCACACACCCTAGTCAAATGTCTTAGATGGTTCTCTGTTGCTGTAACATAATATCACAGATTGGGTAATTTTTAAAAGAAAGAGATCTATCTGTCTCACAGATCTGGAGGCTGGGATGTCCAAGATCAAGGGATCTTGGTGAGGGCCATCTTGCTCCATCACAACATGGAAGAAGGCATCGCACGGTGAGGAGAGAGAGAGAAGGTGAAAGAAAGTGAGGGTCTGTTGAAAAGAGAGAAAAAGTGGGGCTAAACTCATCCTTTTCATCAGTAACCCACTCCTGAAATAACAGGGTAGAGTCCTCATGAGGGTAGAGTCCTCAAGGCCTAATCACCTCTTAAAGGTCCTGCATCTTAATACTGTTACAATGGCAATTAAATTTCAACATGAGTTTTGTTCATGTTCAAACCATAGCATCAATCATGCCATGTTTATATATTTAACATAGAATATGCTTTGATGCATGTATGAATAAGATAAATCAGACCTGTCAAAATTCAGGGGGAAAATTATTTGGAATAAATTAAAATGTCAAAATACTGTGAAAGAAATTCACGAGTGATGCAAATGTAAAGTTAATTGCACTTCCAATAAGCCTAATACTCAAAATAATGATAGAATAATTTTAGCAGTATTGGGTTTTAAGAAAATAACTACTAAGGCTTATAGTAGTACACTTTAGAACTTACAAAGGTATTTGACAGGAAACATTCTTCCTTCCTGTGTCCCAGAAATCTTTAGGCAATGGCTATTATTTATTTTATTTTATATGTTAGAGAGTTGTTAGAGATTTCACAACTATTAGGTGGTAGAGATAGGAATTAAAGTCAGGATTTATTTCAAATGCCTAGGATTTTTCCAGACCACATTTTGATGAATTTTAAATCCAATCAAACATGGAAAAACTAATTCTTTTTTAAATTATTAGCACTAAATTTTTTCTCCCGATTTTGTCAAGGTTAATCAGATTAATCTGAATGGGCTCATTTCCACATATAAAGAGTAAGAGTCTAAAAATGTCATCTCATCGCAATTATATGTATAATTACACCAATTTACCATTTTATATTTCAAGGTTATGCCTTGCTTTAATTTTTTGTTTAATTATTTTTCTTTTCAAGTTAACTTCTAATATATCACACATAAAGAAACTGCAAAGCTCAGCTAGGATTTCAGCATGAGTATCAAACACATCTATACAAATAAATGCATCATCAGAATACTAGCTCGCCAAGAACTATTACGATCCATTATAGCACCGCATACATTGGGATCCTTCAATAGTGCACTACTAACACATGCCACTAAAATGTTCTGGGTTAATTTGTGCTCTAAGGTGCTGTCACCCAAAAATAACCCAAACAAAAAATTACCAAAGTGTCAAATGAAGCCCGAATATTTTACTCTTATGTCATAATTGAGTATACAAGCTGTACCTTATTCATATAAAGTAAGCAAGAAAGTTCCTTACAAAATTGAATACACAAGAACAATTGGAAGATATTGACATTTAGTGTTACTGGTTAAAGAGATTTAGACGTGGGTTTAAAAAACACCTTTACCCAATGATTTCCCAGAAGGATAATCTTTTCCTAAAATATTAGATATGAAAATCATATTCAAAGTTACATATGAAATTTGCATTAGGGTCTAGTTACAAGATGTCTATTAACACTTTGTTTCAAAATCTCATACGTCAAATACATAAAAGTAGAATGTTGATCATATTTATAATACTTCCAATGTCCTTTCTTTTCCACAGCTATATATTGTTTATATAAAGAAAGAATTTACCTCACAATCATTATATTAATTTATTACTTAATCGTCTTTCAGCATTTAAGTGGAGAAGCCCTCGGTGCCTTTACTTTTTTTGTTGAAAGGGTGGCTCATTTTAAATGATAGCTTTTAAACTTCTGATTTCTATACTTACAAAAAAATCCAAGGAACATGGAAGTGTTTAAGTAATATTAAAGTTAAAAAAACCTAAACATGGTATTATGCTTAATTTCTAATGAAAAGGTTCTATACTTCGTAAAACAAACTCTAAACCTCTAACCAACACCTAAGTCCTCCTGCCTGCAAATTTGAAATGTTTCCTAAATATTATTGTTTCCAAGTAGCTTGAGTTTCAAAATGTCTCCTCAACAGAATTTATGTATAAAAATTCTAACTTTGAAAAACATGCTATTTCAAAGGATGCTAAATAATTTCAAATTATCAATAACCTAATTATCAGATGTGGTTCATATTTCTTCTATTAAGTATTTAATGGATTAAAATATAATCATATATTACAATCCATATTTAAGAATAAAAAGAAACCACAGGAATTATAATTATATATAATCAAACCCTTCATTTCGTGTGACAAAATGAATACGTAGACCTGCCAGAGATTTGTCCAAAGTCACAAAGCTAACGAATGACAGGGTCAATCATCTGAAACCAGATCTCCTGAAACCCGCTCCACATATCTTTTATCATATCAGTGAATGTTCAATGAGTTGTATTAGTGATTATAATTTGGAGCAATTTGCAAAGAAAGCACAGATACAATTAAATAAAATATCACATAGGCAGAATAAGATACAAAAAAGGAGAAAAATATATATGAATTATATAGATATATGCATGTATGCATATATGTAGATCTGGAAGTTCAGGTATGTAAAGCTATGCCAAAAGAGCACAAAAAGTGGGAATTTCCAACCCTCCAAAGAAAAGAGAAAAAACAGTATTTACACTTAGAATATCAATTTTACAATTAGTTATTTCTAGTAAAGAAAGGCATATAAATAACTCAGAAGAAAGAGATATTTCTTGGTTCTGAGTGCTAAAAAATCTTTTTTATGAGTTTTTTGTAAAAAATGTCATTTATAAACAGTAGCTGTCTTCAATAGCTTTCTAGAAATGTGCGTTTTAGCAATCTTCAGTAAACACCCAGAGTCCAGTGTTACATATGGTTCTATCATGTAACATGAGAGAATATTGGAGAATCTTCTAACATAAACATATCTTGGAAGACTTTTCTTCATGTAGCAGTTGAGTCTGCTAGTTCTTCAAAGGAACTCTCGGACAGACAATTCAGAGCCGAAAAGCAAGCTGTTTAATGATGTTTGTGGAAGGAACCAGGCATGCAGACCAGAATGCCAAATATGATTTTGTAGTTTCTGCCTTGAAGAGAGTTAGCTTGTGGAGGATTGGTGAGGGCTGAAATCTAGCCAGTCCTCCAGTTTCCAAGATGTGCAGTTGGCCAGCCAGCCCAGAGGAAGAGGGATTTGTAACTCATCTGCTCAGAGGAAGTCCCTTTTTCCTAAATTGAACAAATCATACAGAACGTGCCAGCAGTACTCTGCATGTGGGTGGCAAAGTGAAATTAAAGTGAAAAATCAAAGATCTAGCCTTGGCCTCCATACTTAATCAATGATACTATAAATGAGTATCTACAGGCTATACCAGAATTTTTCTCAAGAAATAGCTCTGTATCTATTTAATTCTTAAAGCAAATCAAATCAATCCCAGAGACAGATACTGGAAAGCACAGAAATAATGGTCTTGAGCTGAAGAATTTTGATTACAGAAATTTTCAACATAAAAGCCCTCATGGGCTTCTGTTTGGTATGAGCAAAACTGCACCCTAAAAAGCCAGCTAGATAAATTACAGGGGATGCGGGCCTCCAGATAATCAATGGTTTAGTAGATTGCTTATGCTCCATTTGGATAGCATGGCACAAAAACAAAAGAATAAAATTAACTCTGGTATAAATAGCACTAAAAGCTCTTCCTGGTAATTGGAGAATATGTGAGCTATTTACTAAATTTTCTTTTTGGCATTCAAAACATATGTTTTTTGTATGTTTGGAGTTGATAAATAAGTTAGGAGTTGAGATACAGTTCTCTTTTATGCCATTTAAACTGTGAATTTTCCATTTCAGAATTCTCTGAGTCTCAGAATGATATTGGTGAAAAGTTTGATGATTATACTCTAAGACTATAACTTGGCTGACATATAATTTCTGTACATGGCAACAAGGCCTCATCATCTTAAAAAAATCATTTTTTCTAGATGGAAAAATAAATATGACAATGGTCAGGATTCTATTTTGTAAACTAAAGCCTTGTTGTCCTTCATGGTAAAAAGTTTTTTTAAAAAGAGTTTGAGAAACTCAGATAAAAAAAAGAGAGAGAGAAAAAACAACCTTTAAAAGGTTATCTAGCACATTGTGTTTATAATTTGGAAAAACCAGGAAGTTATTCATTTTATAGAATAGGTCCTGTTATGGAGTAAATGTTTGTATCCCCCCAAATTCATACGTTGAAGCCCAAATGTCTTTGGAAAATAATTAGGTTTAGATGAGGTCTTGAGAGAGGGGGCCCCATGATGGGATTACAGGAAGAGAAATCAAAGCTCTCTTTCTCTCAGTCCACCATGTGAGGACACAGCAAGAAGGCAGCCCTCTGTAGGCCAGGAAGCAGGCCCTCATGGACACTGAATTGACCAGCACCTTGATCTGGGATTTTCTTGCTTCCGAACTGTGAAAAATATACTCCTATTATTAGGAATAATACCCAGTCTATGGTATTTTGTTATGGCAGCCTGACCTAACACAGACCCAAAACAGTCTTTTTCAAAACTGACAGACTTTTAACAGTGGTCAACTTCTTTCAAATAAAGCTTATATAATACCTCTGAGATGAAAGGGCTTGTTAGAATATGGGAAATCTGGGACAGAGAATTTGTTTTCAGTGAGGAAACCAACTTTGCTTTCCTATGAATGAGAATATCGCCTTGTGCATGCTGAGTTTGCTATCGGTAAGTTAATAAATATATGCTATACATTTACAAAGATTTCCTTGAAAGAATGCACAAATTGTTAACATAAATCCTCTCAAATTGGCAATATAAACCTACATAATAAAGGGACAGTGGCTTAGCAAGAATTTGGCTCCATCCTCAAGGCTGGCACCATGCCGCGTTTGCAGAGTGTCGCTGTCATGCCTTCCCCGCAGCGGAACACGGAGGTAGCTGCTTCTGTTGAGTTTAGCCACCTTTCTTGTGTTCAGTTAAATTCATAAGAAATTGTGACATGTGTCTGTGGTATGTTCCTTCCTTCCAGTCCCAACCTAACCCACAATCTTCAAATTGTCATCGTATTAAATTGAAGACAGTAGAGCTGCTCCAGCTGAGGTGAGCTGGGGAGGCTGGAATCTGGGATGTTGTGAAGCTCACATGAATTACTATATGCAAAACAACAAATACAGGACCTAAAACTTAGTCCTTAGTCATAAATTCTGGTTCCCTTATTTATATTTGGCCAGTTTTTCCTTTATTCAGGAAAGAATCAAGCTGAGAATTACCCCTCAGATTGGAGCCACGTTGCAATTTGAATTTTATTATTACTTCACTATTCCATTGGCTCATGTCTTCACTGAATGTTAATGAAGCAACCCAGTTCTACAACCCCGTTTTGTTTTTACAGTAGCATTTGCCCATTCTATAGTTTGCATAACTGAATTTTTAAAATATTCATTTAGAATTTGAAATCCTTCTCTGTTAAATTTGGTCATGATTTCTGCCTACAGTTTCAGACTATCAAGATCCTGTGAATGTGACAAACAAAAAAATAAACACTATGCATTTATAAACACTCCCTTGAAAGAAAGCACAGAGATTATTGGCATTAGGCCACCCAAAGTGGGAGTTTGCAGAGAAAACCTAGAAAATCTTCCATGGCAGTCCTGCCTACACACCTGGTCCTTGCCACAAACAGCATTAAACAAACTGGATCTGGAAAATTTGATTCTAAACTTCAATATGTTTGCTATCCCCTCTTGATTGTATATTATCTGTGAATTTAGTTAGTATTCATTCTGTGAATTTAATCAATGTAAGGTAAAAATGTTGAAAAAGGACAAAACATAACAGAGAATCCATTGGAACGTGCCTAGAGGAGGCTTTGCCAGTTAGACTTAAGTGGAAATGTGTGATTTGCTACAAAATTTCTTATATGCTTTCTCATTCAAAGAAGATTATTATTCATTGATATGGGCTGAGTGTGGTTGTTTCATTGTTAATTATTTTGCTAAGTTATAATATCAATGAGGGCATTTTTTCAAGCATGATTTTTGACTGTGGTATAAAGAATTGGGAAAAATAAAACACGCTAATCAGAAGCATTGCAGAAGTGAAAGACAGTGGGTACATCTGTACATGTTAGAAACTGATTGCATATTGCCTTGAAACATGGTAAGATATTTCCAATTCTTAGAAATGAATTTACCAGTTGCTGTGGATTGGGTCTTAAAATCCCTCTGCAAGAATGTGACGAAAAAAGATCATGATGATCGAATGATCTTACAGATACCTTGTGAAGACAATTTACCTAGAAAATAAAGATATTCACTTGGAAAATCATTTTTTAAAAATGAAAAAGAAAGCACTTCCACAAGAAAATCAACAAGCTGCTAAAATTCAGGCCTGCGTGAATTATTATTTAGAGTGATTATGTGTTTGATAAACTGTGAACAATAATCCAAAGAAACTCTCTTTCCTGAACTTGGAGGAATCCCTTCTGTGTAACAAAAACATCATGAGGCATTCTGCAAAATGCCCCCTTAAAATCAGGTACCTTAAAATTAAGGTACAGAGGAAGTAGTTTCTAATTTACCATTTCTGTCGCGCCCAGCAATCAGGACGCAACAGCTTTGGAGTTCTTCCACCAGCGGTTTATCGGCACAGCTTCACATCTACGACTTATACATGGCGAGAGACGCCGAACGGGAAGTGAGCTCCACTTAAGTACCCTCAGCCAG
>CAUYRT010066822.1:0-11064 GCA_963574885.1 Lepilemur ruficaudatus | reverse complement strand
ACTCTGTTGCCCGGGCTAGAGTGCCGTGGCGTCAGCCTAGCTCACAGCAACCTCAAACTCCTGGGCTCAAGCGATCCTCCTGCCTCAGCCTCCCGAGTAGCTGGGACTACAGGCATGTGCTACCATGCCCCACCAATTTTTTCTATATATTTTTAATTGCCCAGCTAATTTCTTTATATTTTTTTTTTTTAGTAGAGACGGCGTCTCGCTCTTGCTCAGGCTGGTCTCGAACTCCTGAGCTCAAACGATCCTCCTGCCTCCGCCTCCCAGAGTGCTAGGATTACAGGCGTGAGCCACCTCGCCCGGCCGCTGTTGTCTCTTAAACGTCAGTTGCACTGCGGGATCTGAGCCATGCCAAAGACCTTCCCATGCTCTGTTTTGTGAAGTCCACTGGTCTGCCTTGCACTTCGAGTGGGTATTTTTTACCCCTGCGTTGTTTGTAACACCATTCGGAATTACTAGCTCCCAGTCCTGTGGGCCTTCCACATCTCTACCGAGAGAATGAGAGAGACAAATCCTGTCCAGTGCTAGTATGGAAATGCTGTGACTTCGCCCGTTTCCTGAAGAGGACCACTGTTTTCCACTGTCCGTCCCCGACTCTCACGCTGGTTTCTGCTGTGCCCAGCCTGGCACCACAGAGGGTGGGGAGTTCTTGGAAACCAGTCCCAGCTTCGCTGAGTTGCCTCCGTACAAAGCCCCCCCTCCCCCTGCTCCTACAGCGGCTGCATGGGAACGCTGCCCAAAGCTCCCCGCACCCTCCGGCCGTACCACGTGGCTTGAAGGAGCTGCCTGTGCTCACTGCTCACGTGCCACCCCTCCCGGCGGTACGCGCCCATCAGGACAGGCCTGGTCATTCCCCCCGGTAGCTCTGCGCAGGAGCTCTCTTCCTTCTTCCTCTTCCTACAGTCTCGTCAGTCCTCGGTCCCTCCGCCCTGGCCCTTTCCGCCCCCAGCTTCTGGGCACCCCCGCCTTCTCTCGCCCTCCCTTCTTCCTTGACGCAAGGTGCCAGGGCTTTGTCCTCAGTGCTCTGCTCTTCTTACCAGAAACTCCTTCTGCAGGCCTTGGTGCGGGCACCGGGGCGGTGAGGCCCTCTCAGCCGGCTCTGCCCCGGGCCCCCACATCGTCTCATTAGCTCCATCCTGCTTACCCCGCGGCCCACTTGGGATCTGGCATGGCCCGGGCTGGATGCACAGAATTCCCCCCAACCCACCCCAAGGCACCGGGTCCCCTCCAGGGCCTCCTCTGAGGAATCAGCATCACCACTTACATACAGCAACTTGAGAGACCCCGGTGGCCAAGGCAGACGGGATGGATCCCCAGGGCCTCCGTGGACACACCTTCCTGTAGCCTTTGTGTCCTTCTTTCTTTACACGTGAGGCCCAGAGAGTCCCCTGCCTTGCCCAGAGCCTCACCACGAGCAAGGGAGGAGGGGACTTGATGGGGTCCCACTTCTAAAGCCTGTGCTCCTCTCTCCTCATGCCTTCCTGAGCCCGGGGGCCCAGCCCCTTGCAGAGAAGCGGTGAGAAGAGCCAGGGAACTTCATGGATGCCCCGCACCCATCCCTGTGGGGTTGCGGCGCCTCCTCCAAGCCTAGGGGCAAGGAGTGGAGGGCCCAGCACTTGCCCTGTGAGTCTGACAGGCCTGAATCTGATACCAGTGGGTACATTCAGGGTTCTTGTTTTCCATCCAAGAAGAAATCTCCAAGAAGAAAATAGCTTCTGCCTCCCTAAGCAGCCCCTGGCAAGGAGTGTGTAGGTGCTGGTGGCTTGAAGCAGAGACGAATGGTCTGTGTTGACCTTTTCAACTGGTGGGACCTAGTCTGAGTCCTCAGCTGGTGCAGACAGCCAAGAGCCAGGGGGTCTGAGCCAGGCAAGGCTGAGCTGGGCCAGGCACTGGCATCGTCCTCGCAGAGTGGGGCTGGACACTGCAGTGAGGAAGCCAGGGTATCTCATACTGCAAGGCCAGCGGGGTCTGCTGAATACAGTGGCTGTCTCTCCCTGTGCGGCAACTCAAATGCTAAATGCTTGAGTCTTCTGAGCTCGTCTGGGCCCCATGGGCGAGTCATTGCAGGGACCCTCCAATCCCTCAGTGTCTCCCTCCAGGTCCTCTGCCTCCCCAAGTCCCAAGGCTCCTTCAAGTCTAAATTCAATGCTGTTTAATTCAAAAAGCATTTACATGTTTATGAAAGGCCTACTGGTTAGCATGTTGCCAAGGCCACCCGGCTATTAACCGTCTGACCCTAAGTGTAGGCCGTCTGCCCTCACAGCACTGCCTCTCTCCTCCCACCCTCTGCTCACAGCCCTCTTATCTGAAGGAGCCACACCCCCGCCCTCTCTATCAGATACTCACTTCTGATTTATGTGCCACGAAACAGTTTTGTTAGAATCATTTCTAAACCAAGAGTCCAGGGGCACTGAGGAAGGGCCCCTGGTGCATGGCCTCTGAGGCATGGGTTTTGGGGTTTAGGGGCCTCTTTGTCTCTTGCTGGTTCCTGGCTACAGCTGGTGGAGTTGCCTTTTAGGGGCGAGTGACCTCCAGTTGGGTGAGGTTTGTACTGCACTTCCAAAGTACTGATAGGTAGTTGAGAGTGACCAAGTGCTAGCAGTAAGAGACTGTTTCTGTGTTCTCTATCCACCCCTTCTTTTCTTCCTTTCTTTGCTGTTCTTCCATCAGCCTCTGCACCCCAGTGACAGGCACAGAGAATCCTACAACATGAGCTTGTTCTCAGGAATTAGACCTGAGGGACTTTGCAGCAGGCTATTTATTTATCTGGTTGCGGGCGTTTACTAGTCGCTGTGCCAGTCACTGCTGGGGTAAACACCCCACCATCAATCCCCAGGGGGCTCACCTGCCACCAAGAGGGACTGGTCAGTGCGGGGACAACATCCCGTGGGGTAATGACTCCAAGGGAGGTCATTTTCAGATGCTTCTTCCTGCCTCTCAGGGAAGAGAGTCAGAGAAGGCTTCCTGGAGTAGGCATGCCTGAGCTGGATCTTGAGGGATGAATAAGAGTTCACTAAGCAGAAAGTGGAGCACAGAGAACAGAAGTGAGCACAGGCAGAGGGATGGTGGCAGCTGAGACCGTGTGAACCTGGGACTGTTGGCCATTTTGCTGGAGGAAACCTTTTCCAGCAGCTTCTCCCGAAGCATCCCACCCTAGAACGACTGGAGCTGACAAAGGCGGGTGACAGAGAGGTCAAGGTTGGTCCCTTTTGCCCTCTGTCTGGTGTTCTCTTAGCTGAGTCTGAACTCTCTCCGGCTCCCTTAGAATCAGGACAGTGGAACAAGGGTGGGTTTGGGGACAGTTTCTCTTCCCCTCACCCCCCTTAGGCTGTGCTTTCTTGTCGAATCTAAACTCTCAGCTGTTGCCCTCATATCTGGAGGCCCCTGTTAGGGGAACTGTGCCCTTTCATCCCGGTTGGGCGCCGGAGTTCCCTGAAAGCCGAGAGGGTTAAAGCACCAGGCCAGCTGGGGAGCATTAGTTCCCCTCTCCAGGCAGCAACGTCAGAGGCTGATGCGGGAGGCAGAGAGGAGCTGGTGGCCGGAGAAGGCACAGAGCTGCCTTGAGGCGCTCCTGGGGTGGGCTCCTGGCTGGGACCCCAGCCTGACAACCTCCAGGTAGGCTGCGGTGTGGGCGTGCGGACGCATGTGCACGCTGTGTGTCTGTGCGTGTCTCCTCTTTGTGACAGTCCTTTTGCAGTGGCAGAAACTTCAGTGGAGAAGGGCAGGGTGTGGGCGCTGTAGGGAGTAGCTCCTCTTTCCAGTGGGGAGGGGACTGACTTTTCTTTAAACAAACACTCAAGTGTCCAGTGGCCACGGGAGCAGGCAGGACGGCCCGCTCTACAGCCTTGGGGGCTCCAAGGAGGTGCTCTGTTCTCCCTGGGTTGCAGTCCTGAGTGGCCAAGGAGCCATTTGCTGAAGTGGCTTAAGTACATGTTTTCTCAATCTGTTGGTGACCAGGAGGCGTTTCCAAGGGCTTGCCATGTGCCGACTCAGGAACCGGTGTGTGGCCTCCCCGCGGTTTCAGAGGCTTCGCCAAGACGGAGGCTCGCCCCCTGAGGAAATGTGAATAGTGTTTTCAGGGCGGAGAACACCAAGCCGGGATGATCCACTCCTCCCTGGCCGTGGCCGGCTGAGCCCGTGGCCGCCAGGATGTGATGGGGACAGCGTTTCCTGGGGGAGTCTGTGTGGGGGATGTTATCTCGGGTGGAAAAGGTACAGACAGGGGTTTAATTGGCCCCTGGGATTCACGGACAGAGTGTACAAGGATGAGGAAAGGCCTGGTGTACGATCTATTTTCCTGTTTTGGCTGGATGTTGGGAGAAAAATGCCCAAATTAGGGATGGGTTGGTGGCTCAGCTGAGCAGAAACGATGAGTGAACTTCTGTGAAAGAAACTTGCAGAGCCGCTGGACATTTATGGGCGACAGAGAAGGGACTCTCAGCTTTGGGGAGGGGGTTGATGTCGCTCCTTGCTCTGGCCTGGGCTGTCAAACCCTCACACGGGCTTGTGAAGCAGCGACCAGACCAGCCTCACTGGACATGAGGATGAGGGGAGAGGGCCTGGGGGGCCCTGTGGAGGGGACGCGCACTCCTGGTGGGACAGCTGGCCCACGGTCGCCTGGCTCACTGCCCCTTCCTCCCTCTCCTCCTTTCTAGCCAACGGTAGGGGTGCCTGTGACAGGGAGGCTGACTTGGGGACTACTGCATCTACCCGGAAAGACTCTTTTTTCACTTCGCCCCACCAGCCCTCTGCAAGGTTGCCTAAGCCCATGCTGTGACCCCCAGAGGCAGGTGCAATCCTGCTTTACACAGCAGTGGATGGGATCACCCCGAGGCTTCCTGGTCTCAGCTGGCCCTTTCCCCTGGCTGGGCTACCATATGAGGTACTCAGTGGGTGTCCTGTCTGCCTGCGACTCCACAGGGTGGGGGAAAGAGTGGCTTCTGCTCTTCCACCAGCCTTTGCTGTGTCCCTCGCCTCTGACTTGGACACGAGGCAGTGGTGGCTAAGACCCGGGCAGTGGGCCGAGTTCATGTCCCCACCCTGCCAAGGACAGCTGGATGGGACCTGGAGCAAGGGACTTGGTGCTTAAGGCCTCAGTGCCCCCGTCTGCAAAGCACCCTCAGGGGTGCAAGGATTATTGTGTATCAGCGAAGCATGGAACAGTGTCTGGCAGGCGACAGACTCACAGAGTGTTGGTGCGTTTAGATAATGTGCTGTGGGTGCAGTACCCTGGACAGTGGGTGCCCCGGGCGGCATGAGAAGGACATGGACTGCTGCTCCAGGCACAGGGACAAAGGGGGCTTTTCAGGAGCAGGTGTGGAAACAACCTGATTGGTGCTTGGGCTCCAGAACCTTCGTGTCCCCCCTGTCCTGACTCTCATGAGGCTTCTTGCATGAACTCGCTCCAGTTAACACTAAGAGATACGGTGTCCCCACCCACCCCGTCCCTTGTACGTGTCTGAATGTCACAGAGATGGCAGACAGATGTGCTTCTGCAAATCCAGGTTTATTGTTTTTCTGATTATTAAAGTAATTAAAAATCTGATGAATACAGAAATGCCCAACGAACATACCATCACGTTCTTCCCTGATTGCACCTCCCGGGAATGACCATCACTCACGTATTAGTGTATCTCTGTCCAGGTCTCTCTATGCAATACTTTTCTTTACCAATGAAAGGTTTGATTAAGGGAATTCAAAACAAAACAAAACCAGAAAATAACTCCTTGGGTTTTTGGAATTCAGATCTTCAGAGAAAATGGTACTAATGCAACCAAATTGGTTAATTTCCCGTCTGATTTTATTTTAACTACATTCCGAACCCATCGTCTGCCTCTTACCCCAGCTCTTCTGCAGGCAACCCCACATTCCTCCTCCTTCCCCAGTGGGCATCCCTGTCGAGGGCGGGTAGGCTGAGAGGGCCCTGGGGGAGGCGCTGGACATGTGCATGCAGAGGCTGTGGTGCGAGGCAGGTGACGGGCGTCCTGAGAGGGCCCTGCTCCTGCCCCTGTCCCCCTGCCCCATGTGTTGCCGTGTGTTTCCGTGTGTTTCCAGAGCAAGGCCGTGCTTGACATGCAGCGGCCGCACACAGGCTTTGGTATGCCGTTTGGTCCCTGGACTTAATGAGTTCTGCGGGGATGCTCCACTGTAGCTAAAGATCATTTACCTGAATTGCCTTTTAATTTCTGCTGTGGGAGGCTGCCCGGTGCGGTATAATTACATTATGATTTACAGCAATCCCAAATCTATAAATTTAGCCATGCTGGTGGGGGTAAGGGACTGAAGCTGGGGGGGGGTGCTGGGGAGGGAAGAGATCCCCCCATCGTTAAATTAACCTGTGTTTCCGGGTGCAGGTTCCAGTCCCTGGGCAGGCGTGGAGGAGGCAGACAGGGACGCAGCTTGCCCAGTAGGTGCTGAAGTGTGCTTTACCTCCAAGGAGTGCTTGGTCCTGAGCTGCCCGGGGAGAGGAGGAGCAGTGTGCATAGCGTGGCGTTCCTCTGAGCTGCCTGCTCCTAGCCGTCTTGCTGTGGGAGTGGGGAGCACACGGAAGTGGGTGGCCTGGGGACGTCTCGGAATGCCTGGCATTGGGAGGCAGGGTTCGGAGTGCCTCCTGGGATTTTCTTCTGGGAAGGGCTCCCCTCCCCCAGCCGTGGGCTTCAGGGGTGGGGTCCGGGGAACGTTGCCAGGTTGCTGGAGACGTTCCTCCGGCAGCTTGTGGAGTGTGCGGAAGTGCAGTCCTGCGGGATTCTAATGGGCAGGGGCAGAGGGCCAGAGCCGCTGTGCAGGCTGAGAGAGGGCCTTTCCTTTCTGCCCCCGAGCTAGGATTTGTGTGTGGTGGCCCTTAGCTTCCTATGTTGCTGTGCAACTCGCCCCATTCCTGTAAACCCATACACGGATCAAAATTACTCATATTTTATGGGCACAAAGGCAGTTCATTAATTAATAGAATTCTGTGGTGAATTAACTTTATTTGATAAAGAAAAAACAGGTTTTTCTGATTTGTCGGCTCTGTAAACGTAAATGTTTGTAAAATATCTTGGGCAGTTTACTCTGGGATGCCTTTATAGCAGTGGGAGACGGTAATGCAGCAAGGAGCCTAAGTTCAGAGAGGTTAAATCACTTAGCCGGAGTCACACAGCTGGCAGGAGGAGATAAGGCCAATGTGAGCACTGAGTGAAGGACCGCTGTCACATGGGGAAGGCGACTAGGGCAAGAGAGAGGGAGGAATGGGGCAATGACAAAAGAACACTATCTTTTCCCTTCCCCGAGCCCAGAGGCAGGGTGGTGAGGCTGAGGCGTCATACAGCTCTGTCCTTTCTGTTATCAGGTGGCTCCTTGGCCACAGGTGGCTGTTGGGGGTGGAGCCCCTCCCCCCCACAGGTGGTTGCCTGCCCCCCTCAGGAGCCTGGTGGTCCCCCGGCCCACCCTCTGAGCCACTCCAGGGCACCCCCTGGGTACTCACCGCCGGCCGATGCCCCCACTCTGTCTCGGGCTGGAAACCCTGTTGTGCCCACTCTGGGCCTACATCAGCCCCTCTCAAAGTGCCTCTGAGGCGGTGTTCTCCCTGGACTTTGAGAATTTAAGCCCACCCTGGGGGCCTTGCCATGAGATAGTGTGTCCCCACAGCCTGATGTCCCAACCACTGTGAGACATCAGACTCAAGCGCCTCATTAGGGCCACCACCTGACCACGGATATCTCCTTCCTTTGCCTGCCCCCTCCAGGAAGCCTTCCTTGATTACAGCCTTCCCTCTAAGTACCCCACCTGGTGTTTCCTGCAGCCATCAGAGCCCTGCGTGTCTCTTCCAATGAGCCTTCCCCACCAGCCTGCTGTGCCTGTCCCCAGGGCTGAGCCCCGAGGGCCAGGAGACATTTGGCTAAACTGGCTGGGGATCATAGGAAACTCCTTCCTGTGTCTGCTGGTTTGCAGATGTCCCCGCACGAGCCTTGACTGCTCACAGCTTTGCACTCCAGCTGCGGCCCAGCAGTGTCCCAGTGAGAGACAGGATGCCGGGGTGAGAACCCCACAGGCCCTCACTGCTGGGCACGATGAGAGGCTGCCTGGTGACTGCCGCCTTTGTTATGACAGAGCAGAGCCTTGGTTCGTGGCCAGGCTCTGTCCAGAGACAGCTGTGCTGCTTTCAGCCCGGCAGGGCGGGGCAGGAGGGAGATGTGGCCAGCATGCATCTGCATGCACCCAGCTTAGCGAGTTCAGCTTGGAGGAGAGAGGGGAAAGGTGGAGACAGAGGGCAACTAGGCGTGTTCAGCTGTATTGGTGCCCTGGGCCTCGGCCTGCTGCCCGAGTGTGCCAGGCCGGGCTGGAGGGAGGCAGGGTGAGAGCCTGCTGGTCCCATGAGTTCACGTTCACTTAGGCCTCCTATGTTGTGAGCTCCATGCATCGAATCACGTACAGTCCAGCAATTCCACGTCTGGGTGTAGACCCAAAAGAGTTGAAAGTAGGGCCTTGACGGGATATTTGTGCACCCGTGTGCATAGCAGCATTATTCACAATAGCCGAAGGCGACTGTCCATTGGTGGACGAATGGATAAACAAAATGTGGTGTGTAGATGTGATGGAATATTATTAAACCTTAAAAATTTAGGAAGGAAATTCTGACTCATGCCTCAACATAGATGAACCCTGAAGACCTCATGCTGAGGGAAACAAGCCAGTCACAAAGGGACAAACGCTGTGTGATTCCACCACGTAAATGAGTAGCCCACTTCGCAGCAACAGTAGAATTGTGGTTGCCAGGGGGTGGAGGGCAGAAGGAACGCAGAGCTGTTGTTTGGCATGCACAGAATTTCAGTTTGGGAAGATGAAACAGTTTTGGCGACGGGTATGGTGATGGTTGTAGCACAATGTGAATGTACACGTCAACATTTAGTGAACCGTACACTTTAAAATGATTGCGGTGGCGAATTTTATGTTTTGTATATTTTACCACAATTTTAAAAGTGAAATTATGAAAAATAGTCTGGGGAGCGGGTCCAAAGACCCATGGACTTTCAAAGCCTCCGTGACTCTTGGGTCCCGGTTCAGCCCACCTTTCTGTGTGCATGCGAAGAGCTCGCTGGGACACGGCCGCGAGGCCAGGTGGCTTCTCTGAGGCCCCTGTTCCCGCCTCCTCTCTCACCAGGAGAAAGTGCCTGCCCGAGAGGCCAGCCTCTCCCATGAGTCCCTTGCCCGAGACTTCCACGACATTTGAGCTCTCAACCCCAGACAGACGCTGAGGGCGGAACCTGTGGAAAATATGTTGGTTTTAGAAATTTAAATCTGATTTTTTTTCTCCTCTGTGAAAAGAATTAAAATCCAGGATAAGCTTATTACAGGCGGACTGAGGTTATTTTGGGAAGTAGCAATTAAAGGTTTCATATTTTTCCTCTCCCTTCTGCTCTTGCAGCTTGCGCAGGTCTGTGCGGCTGTTAAACCTTAACTCAGCCCGCGGCCCGGAGGAATCTGCCCTGCCCTGTTTCTCCTCCAGTTCCACGCCTTGGGAAAGAAAAGAAAGTTAAATTCATATTAATTACAGCCAAAGCCGCTCAGTAAGCACTTGCTGACTGTGCTTGGAGGGGAGGTTTAAAGCTCTCCTCCAAATAAAATGCTAAAATGAAAGGAAGAATCTGTTTGGCCAGACACTGTAATTTGCCACGTCATTCCACTCTGCGTTACAGAAGTGGATCCTCTGCTGGGGCCGTGACTTCTAGCTCCTCAGAAATGATCAGCCACTGTCGCTGTTCCTCAAACCTCTCTGTAAGGTCTTCCTCGCCCACTGGGCTGCGGAGGAAGCACACAGCACACGCTCCTGCACACACACTGTCACCCGCAGGACGTGCTCCCACCTGTGTCCCACACCACACGTTCACACACGTCACACACTCACAGTCACAGGCATGGACATATGCATGCACATACTATCATGAGGACAGTCACACACACATGCACCTGTCACACGCCACCGCATGCATGCACACACACCCCTCACACACTGACATGCATGCACACACACCCCTCACACACTGACATGCATGCACACACACCCCTCACACACTGACATGCATACACACACACCCCTCACACACCGTCACACATACATAAGCACACAAACCCCGACAGAGGGGATGCTTCCAAGCAGGTGATTAGTTCCCCAAACCCTCTCTTTCTACATAATTCACAGAGTGGGCACATTGTGGCGGTCTCTCTTTCTGACCGCAGTTAATGTGTTTATGAGGCTGACATAGCTCAAGGGTAGTTTAGTGGGAGTTGGTCAGTGCTGGGGTGAGCCCCAGCCCAGCCGTGTGACATTCAGCAAGTGGAATGAGTCCCCAGCCCCAACTTCCCGTCTCTGGATGGTGACAGGAAAGTGCTGACCTCACGGGATACATCTGAGGGATAAATGAGATTGTGTATAATGGCTGTCTCCCAGGAGGTTCTTATCTGAGTTGGCCAATATCATCATTCTTGCCATCCCATAATGCTGGAGTCTCATCCCTTCTTCAAGTGTCAGCTTGGCTGGGGCTGTGGGCCAGGGCCAGGGCCGGGGGGAAGGACCCCTGCCCCTCCAGGGTGTGGCAGGAGGGGCCGTGGGGGGCTGGAGATCCTGCGTGCGCGCTGGAACCCCTTCCTTTGTGGGGCTCCTTCCCCGGTTCCCGGAGGGAGTTCTCGGGGCTCCCTGGCACGCACAGGCAAGCGCAGGGCTGAGTCCATGTGCGTCCTGCAGGAGGGGGCGTGGCTGGCAGTGGTCATGTGTTCAGGAAGGGCAGATGTGGCTTCCGAGCAGAAGAGCTTTGGGTGAAAACAGTGGTGGGTTTTTTTGTTTTTTTTTTTCAGACAGAGTCTCACTCTGTTGCCTGGGCTAGAGTGCCGTGGTGTCAGCCTAGCTCACAGCAACCTCACACTCCTGGGCTCAAGCAATCCTTCTGCCTCAGCATCCCAAGTAGCTGGGACTACAGGCATGCGCCACCATGCCCAGCTAATTTTTTCTATATATATTTAGTTGGCCAATTAATTTCTTTCTATTATTAGTAGAGACAGGGTCTCACTCTTGCTCAGGCTGGTTTC
>CAUYRT010066821.1:0-38031 GCA_963574885.1 Lepilemur ruficaudatus | reverse complement strand
TTTCTTGGCCATTCTTCTGTCTTCTTTTGAAAAGTTTCTGTTCATGTCCTTTGCCCACTTTTTGAAAGGGTTGTTTGATTTTTTCTTGCTGATTTTCCTAAGTTCTAAATAGATTCTAGTTATCAGCCCCTTATCAGATGTGTAGCATGCAAAAATTTTCTCCTACTCTGTAGGTTGTCTGTTTGCTCTTGTGACAGTTTCTTTGGCTGTGCAGAAGCTTTTTAGTTTGATCAGGTCCCATTTGTTTATTTTTGTTGTTGCTGTGATTGCCTTTGGGGTCTTCTTCATGAATTCTTTGCCTAGGCCAATGTCTACAAGAGTCTTTCCAAGTCTCTGTTCTTTAAACACTTCTGTACTTCATTAAAGAGTTGAATCTTCATTCTGAGGGCTCCCTTGTATACACATTAAATAAATTTGTATCCTTTTCCTCCTATTAATCAATGTGCCTCAGGTTAGTGAGTTTTAAGCAAACATTAGGTGGGGCAAGGGCCTTTGCTTTCTGCAACACATCTGTGATAATTTTTCATGCCTAAAACAGATAAACAATTACAAAATTTCCTGGGTCTTTTTGGATATTGGCAAAATTTTATCCCACCTTTAGATCAATGTTTGCATCCCTTATACCAGCTAGTAAAAAAGGGATCTAGTTGGTGCTGGGGTAAAGAGCAAGAGGAAGCTTTGAGAAGGCTAAGATACTAGTCACACAGGCACAAGTCTTTTGGGTTCCTTCCTTCCTGGGTTACCAATGTCTTTTGATGTGCCCATAGCCCTAAGGGGACCAGTTGGGCACTCTGACAAGTCCATCATGGGAAAGTAGTTCCCCTAGCATTTGGGTGACAACCATGGAGGGGTGCTGAAATTCACTATACCTGAATTGAACAACAGGTTCTGGGCTTAAACAAGTATTCTTCCTCACCCCTGCTGACACTTGAGATGAATTAGCAGTGCTCTCTTGAAAGGATTGTGCGCAGTAACTCCAAGAAGATTCTCATTGGGAAGTATGAGGTGGCTCACAGGAAGAAATGATATCAGGGTTCTTGCAGACGGTGGACAGCTACTAGGTAGGCAGTTTAAGAATTGAGACAAGCTCCACTTTTCCAAGACATAGTAGACAAAGGAGTCTCTTGACAAAACGGAAGCTGGTGTTGGTTGGGTTAGAAGAGCAGGAAAAACAGGGTTTTAGAAAGGATCAAGAACTGAATACTAGAACTTGCACAACTACCAGCAGGAATATGATCTCATTTTGCTTATCCACAATTTTCACTTCTGCTAAATCAAGACATTAGACCAGATCAGCTCTAAATTCCTTACCTGAAAAAATGTTTCTGGGATTTTGAATTTAAATGTAGATCTTACAAGCTTGGAGGAAGTCCAAAATCCTTTGCAATAAGCAAGGCATGGAATGAGCTGCAGATCATTTGATCTAGTTTGTTCTCCAGCATTGTTTTGAATTGGTCATCTGGAAGCAAAAAAGAGTACTGCATCTTCGTGCGTGTGTACCACAAGCGACATTACTAAAAATGTCACATCAAATATGTGCCCTCCTTTTTTCCAATGTAGATGCCATTTCATTTGTTCTACAACTATTCACAACTGTATTCTAGGCATAATTATGTAAACACAGACCGCCAGAGAAAGGTGACTGGGAAATCATTAACTATGCTATAAATTGTATAAAAATTGCTATTAAAATGCTACTAAAGTGCAGATGAAGGAAAATTATGTTTATCTGGGGAATTAAACGCTTTGTTGGGAAGATGACCTTTCAACTGAGCTTCCAAATATGTACAGGGGTTTCATAGGTGCAGAAGATTGATGGTGTATCTTAAGTTGAGAAAACAATGACAGAAAAATATGGATTTACGATTTAAAAAATTAAAGCAAAAAGGTCAAGTGACAAATTGTAGTGTTAACTTGGAAAAGAGTTGGAGATAACTGCTTTTTTTTTCTCCTCCTTCCTGCCCTTTCTTCCCTCTTTTGTTTCTTCCTTTGGTTTCCTCTTTAACATGTGAGTAAGCTTATTCCTTAAAGGGGAAGGGATTTATCTAAGGATACATTGCTTATTACTAGAAACTAGGAATCGTTCTTAATCTTCTGACTTCCAGGCTAAGGCTACTGCTTAAAGATGTGATAGAGTCAGATCACGAAGCACCATGAATTCTATTAATATATCAAACAGACAGACTTTTACCATAGGAAGTCAGAAGCTAAAGGAGTAGCATGGCATGTCTTGGGGTTTAGGAAGATAATTCCATAACCCTAGTGGAAAGAATATAACTAGCGAGAGAATAACAGTAAGAAAGTGGTCATAATTTTCAAGGCAACATCTGAGAACTATTACTGAAAAAGGATGGGAGAAGTTGGATGCCAGCATAGTGAAGAAATGTGCCTAAGTACTAACATGTCCTGTGTATGGGACCTGAAAAACTTTGTTGCAATATATCCACCACAGGTCCAGTCATCTATGCAATCCTGCAGTGGTATAGTAATGACAATTTATAAGATCTTAAGAGCATAGAAAGTCGAATGTGTTTCCTCTTCAATTCCCATTTATAGGAGGGAAAGTTGGCATACAGAGAGGATGGTCTTCTGTTAATATCATATTGAACATTGTGAGTTTCCTATATTAGCAGACTTCCAGCTGTGTAAGAAGGACTTATAATTATTGTTTCTACTGCAACATTTGTTATTAAATATTCATCTTTGACATTTGTGCTAGATTGTTTAACTATTCCCTAACCTTCTCTCCCTGCGGTCAAATATACTGAACTTCCCAACTCTTAATATCATCACTATCAATCCAGGCCTTTTTTTCTAGTTTATCCTAAGCTTCATCTCAGAAAACAAATATATGTGTTAAGAAAAAAAAAAGAAGCAACTGAATCATATATCTAGATAAAGAGTACTGGTGACTGTGCTAATTGCTCAGCTGAGTCCTACATCATTTTATAGCCTGTCTAGCATGTTACCCACGAATAATTTTCCCAAACATGTTTTCTATCCTTCAACAGCTAGTACCATGCTTCTAAGCTTCTGTTTTTCTAATTTGGATGGATGAGTGAACTTGGCTGAGGGGATGCATTGTCAAAGCTGATTTATGTTGTTGTCAATCCAAACTGCTTAGCTCTGCAGCTGAAATTATCCTTACATGCCCATTGTTCAGAGTTCAGAAAAACACCTTCTGTTCTATTGTTCAGGATACAGATTTTCTGTGCTGTTTTATTCTTTTCCCTGTGCATCAAGCTTTCCTGCAATAATGGATGACTCTACTGCAGAGTCTTTTTCTTTTTTTTTTTTTAAATCTCACAGGAAAGGAGAGAAACACTTTTACAAGTGGGCAACAGTAGGCTGGAGGTGATGTAGAAAGAATCTATAAAAACCTAAATAACTACTAACCATTTTTATTTCACAGGACACATTCAAACAATAATGGAAGAATCTATGCATATAAGGCATGCCCAATGATTATCATCTGTCTGGATCCCTGAGTGATTTATCCAAAGGTAAGAATAGGCTTTTCTGTATATACTTTTCTCTGTATCAGTCAGCTTCTAAATAGCAAACTGGAGCTATACTCAAATTAGAATAATTTGATAAAGGCTTACTTATAAGTAGATCATAAAAGCAAAATGGGAAAACTTGCCACTCCTACCACCACTAGGCCTCCATGAATGGAGGGGTCATTGGAATCTAGATAGAGAGCTCTTCAGAGAGAAAGAGTGACTTTTGGTCATAGGACATAGCTATCCCAAAGTAAAGTGTCAGGGAGAGAGACAGAAAAATGTATAACTACCTACTCTCCTTCTCATTGGCCACACGCAGTCAGGAACCACAGAATGAAGCATCCCAGTGCTGCTGCTGTCATGGTTACAAGCCAATCTCTAAGACCAAAGCTGGACATGAAGTGAAGACAGTCAATCTGGAGAGGCAAACCAAGATATGTGGTGCATTATTAGTCAATGTTGCCATTACTTATTTACTTTCTGAAGTCATCTTCTCTTAAGGTTGACATCTTCACCTATAACTGATCACCAAATTTAGTTCACGGTCAAAAATAGTGGTGGATATCTCAATTACCCTGATTTGATTAACTCGTACTGTATGCCTGTATCAAAACATCACATGTGCCCTATAAAGATATACAACTGCTATGTACCCATAATAATTAAAAATAAAAAAATTTAAAAAACATAGATATATCCCATATTTGGTGTTTTTAAACTAATGTTTAGGAAGGGGTACAAGGCTTGGTGGATGGCAGCCTGCATGGCTAAGGACTTTGCCCAAAAAGACAGAAAAGACCCTCCCCAATCTCTTCCTCCTTTCGCATGGCTCATCCCAACACAGGTTCTTTTCAAGCATATGCTTATACCTCCCCTCGGTTTCTGTGTTTTATTCCTGTGCTTCTCATCCTAAATTTTGTAGGCAATCAGGCCTCTAAGACCAGATACATCCTTCTAGTCTCTAGACCACAGCCTTGTTTATAATGGCACCTTCCTACATTGATCTCACTACTGTTGCTCTAGGACTTGAAAATATTATGCAAAGCAATACTCTCTTCCTGGTTTCTTGTTAGGAGGCTGAATGCTGAAGGACCTTGGAAAGCCTTCATTATCAGAAGAGCAGTATCAATGCTACACAGTCAGGTCTGTAACCCCAAGCAACCCAAAATAAACACAGGAGAAATTCTCCCATTTTCAGAATTCTTTTGTACCTCCTTGGGAGCTGTGCATGTACACATTGGTATGCACACATATTCCCGAAGGGGTGTTATTTTCAAAGGACCAAGACCTAGAAGATAACCTGGGCTGGTTTGAATTCTTATCCCTTACCATTTCAGCCTTACTTTTTGTTTTTTACTATCTACAGATCTAAATCTTAAGTTTCATGTTTTCCAAAGATGCAGGTGATAGATTCTAAGACTGCATTGTAGGCTTACCCAGTGAAATGTCTTATACATTACTCACTAGGTAGAATTTTCCTTGTCCAGTTAGCTTCTTTCTTAGCCAATGTAAGTTATGTTTTGGAACTTTATTTAATAATTGTTTATGCAGAAGTAAGCCTTGGCCCTTCCCAAAACAATATTACATGTAACCATAGAAATGTTTTTAAAGAAATTCCTTCACTAGGAGCAGAGGTTAATCAAAATAGAAGCAATGGCAACAATCACCATATCTTTATTGAACTTCCCAAGTTACAAAACACTTTTCAATTCTTTAATTTATTCAATTCTCACAAGACCAAGAAATATGCAATTTCATCCCCAGGTCCAAGATGAATAAGCTGAGTTTCTTGGATAGCATGGTCTTTTGTGTTCTTCTGCCCTCGATTCCACATTCAAGGTCTCTGTGCAATGTCTGAGTCCAGGTAAGCTGCTTTCACAATGTGATCGCTAATGTATGCTACTGTTTAGAGGATTTAATAACTTCTTTTAAAACTTTCACAGATGTTGCTTAGCTATACCAAGTTTTCCCCTTGATGCCTGCTCAAATCTTGGAAATCAAGTCATTTATAACACATAGCAAGAGTCGGAATAGTGGCAACTAGGTTTCTCAGAGTTATAATAACAGCTGCTGGGCTGTAATAATTTATCAGCATTATTCAGACATCATTACACTAGAGCCAAAACTCCACTCTGAATGGTTTTGGAGGAATGTAGCAACAGCTATTCAACACATACCTTTGGACATAAAGACAGCCTGAGTGTTCTCTATTTTACCTCTGCCAAGAGAGAGGAAGGGAGAGAGAAAAAGAAGCAGGGAAGATGATCTGTTTTTGTATATAAAATACACATTTATTTCATATATATATATATGGGCTTCATCTTTAATAGGTCAACTTGAACTATTCCAAATGAATTCCAGTTCTCCTGAGGTCATCATTTTTATTATTATATTTCAAATATAAAAATCTCATCTCCTTTCTCAAATGATTACTGACACTGTATATACAGCTTATCATGCATTTTGGAGCTCTGCTGTTGAATAACGGCTTCATAGAATCACTGGACCTAAAGATGAGGGTCTCATTTCTGCTTTGATTTTAGTGACAGCTGAAACTTTTGCTTTTATCAATGTCTATGTTTCTGAATTAAGATCCTGTGTTTCTCTCATTGTGTATGGAAAGGTTAGATTCAAATTCAAAGTGAAAATTATATTAACTTTAATTTAAGCACTTGGGAAACATCAGATATGAACATTGACTTGAGATGCAAAATACACTGTAAGCATGGTCTTTTTCTTTCCATTTTGTAATAAAAATAAAACTGAAGAAATTCATCGACTTTTTCCTTTTACAGTCAGCGTTCAAAAGTCTTAGTAAAATGTATCTCAGCAACAAAAATTCGATGAAGTCAATTTTTGAACTTTCTTCCCACATTTGTGCTAACGAACAAGAAACTATCACAGCAATGAATTAATTACTGTAATAACATCTCTCATAATCACATTCTTTCAAGAATAAGGGTCTTTTTCCTTCTTGTATTGAAGAACAGCCAATCGAAAAGCAGAGATAATTATTCTAAAAACTCCTTGCTCTCCCTTTTAATATAATTATTTTAAATATCTAGGGAGAAAAATGAAGGAGACACAATCAGAGGAGGAATTAATTACTCTATTAACTTTGCTTTTACTCAGGTTCATTTATTCACAGTTCTGGAAGGGGCGCTCCGGAGGTCATTGTTCCATGTATCTACCACCTGTCAGGGATGCTTCAAAACCATACAGACAGATGGGTAGCCTCCTAATGTTTTTGCTTCATCATTTTAGGTTTTAGGTTTTTTTTTTTCCTCTCTCTCTTTTATTAATCTTTTTCCTTTGCCTTGTGGGCTATAATTACCTAAAAGAATTAAAACACACACACACATACACACACACATCCAGGACTTACCCAAATTCTTAACAATAATATACTATCTCAAAAACACACTTCATTAAATCTAGAACTTGTTTATGAAAAAGTGACATATCTTCAAAAACATTTCGAAGATGTGAGCTGAAATATTGCAAGATGGATAATCACAGCATTCAGGACATACTTTAGAGAGTGAAAAAGAAAAAACAGACATGTTAAGGATGCTGCCTCATTCCTACTATTGGCCCTAAATTACATTTTGAACAATTACATTTATTATTGATACTTCTGTAATTCTCTGCATATTTATAACCTTTTAAACATTCCCTTTAAATATTTTAGAGGAATAAAAGTAAGTTGTTTAAAATAAAAGTAATCATTGTTTGTTTGTTTGGTTTGCTTTGTTGTCTAATACAGAAATAGTCTTTTGACGGAAATTGTAGGGTCAGTGAAAGAGGGTCTTCTTTTGGACATAATTTGGGAAAAAACTCCTCTTAACCTTGTCTTATGAAATGAATGACCATTGCAACTAGCTTTATGTCCATTTTCTCATACTTTCCCCTCAATCATCAGGCGTCTAAATTTTAAGAGTTAAAAACTGAGCAAGTTTAAGTTGCAAACATTAGGTCGATATCAAGGGACATGATTCTGATTTTGAGGATTTTTGAGGCAGACAGCTGGTAATGATTCCCTGTCCAGGAACGCTATGTGGTCAGGAGCTTCTGCAGAACTAAATTCAAAGGAGCGCATATTTCAGATGTTAATCTAGATGCACGCTCAAAGATGTGTAATGATCTCAGGCATTGCCTCTACATATCTTTTGCCCTTGTGTGTGGTTCTCCTGGAGGATTAATTATTAATACTATAGTATTTTCAGCATTGGCTTTTATTATGTTCACTTCTCCATCTGTGCTCTAAAATGAGGATATTGACAAATTTGTAAGGAGAACCAGACTGGACTTGTGTTCTGTTACGGTTTAAGTTCATTTGATATCAAAACTGCTCCCAGGATTCCAAATAGCTATATCAGCTTTTGTTATGAAGAAACAATACACCCCAAAACACAGTGGCTTAAAACAACCACTGTTTTCTTTAGCTCAGTTGTGAGAACTGGGTAAGCACTTCTCATTTATTTGTGGTTATCTGACAAGTTGGTTGATAGTTGGATGATCTATCTAGGATAGCCTTATTTGCGAGCCTGATGGTTGAAAGTCTGGCTGATCTATGGGGCCTTCACACGGATTGCTTGTCCATGCGCCACACTGTCTCTCATCTTCTGGCAGACTAGTCCAGCCATCTCTACTTGGTGTATATTGGGTTGGATATCATTCCCCAGAACTCTTGTCCTCCTGGAAACTCAGAATGTGGCTTTATTTGGAAATAGGGTGTTTGCAGATGCAATTAGTTAAAATAAGGCTATATTAGATATAGTGTGGGCCCTAAATCCAATGACTGAGATCCTTATAAGAGGGGGAGAGGACAGACGGAGACATGTGAAGAAAAGAAGGCAATGGGAAGATGGAGGTAGATATTGGAGGGATGCCACTACAAGTCAAGGAAAGCCAAAGACTGCTAGGAGCCACCAGAAGCTAGGAAAAAGCATAGAACAAATTTCTCATCATAACCCCTCAGAAGAAACCAGCTCTGTGATTTCAGATGTCCAGGCTCCAGGAATGTGAGAGGATAAATGTCTGTTGTATTAATCAACCCAGTTTGAGGCATTGTGTAATGGCAGCCCCAGAAAGCCAATACACGGTGGTTTCAGGGTTCCAAAGAAGAAATGAGATCAGGCTCTATGTGCAAGAACGTGTCAAGTCTTTGAGTCACATTTGTTAATGTTCCATTGAGTAAAGCAAGTCACATGATAAACCAGAGTCAAGGAATGAAAAACAGTCTTCACCCCTTAGTGGGAGGAGCTATAAGTCACATTGAAAAGGAGCCTCTCCTCACATGTGAGGAGAACATGTGACTGTTTCTGTTGCAGTCCACTTCTGCATCTTTGAGATGTAGCCCCCGCCCTCTGATCCATGGGTAGCATAACCTAACGTGGTTTAGATATGTTCCTATGGTACATGTTCTTAAAACAATGCTATAAAGGACATTATTAGATAAACTAACAAAAAAAATCAGCTTGAATTGACCTCTGAGGCTTTTGGATTCGCAGACTAGAAATGCAACTTTGTGTCTGGTAATAAACTGAAATTTGGATTCCAGTTGGACCCTTGTGGACAAATACACCCAGAAACTTTCATAATTACCATATTAATGCAAAGATCTTTTAGAAGGTAGGTTAAACCAAGAAAAGTTTCCTGGATTATATTTCTGTTTGTTTGTTTGTTTATCTTCTTACATAACCATCAGTTTCATGGAAAGGCATAAGTAGCAGGTCATAAGGCATCTTTGTTACTGCCAATTTCTTTTGGTGCACTGGGACATTAGTAAAAAATTAATTACATACATTTTCTTATATATGCTTGTTCAAATGTTCTACTCTTCACTAAAGCTTAAATTTCAAAGGACTTTGTTCTTTTGAAAATCCTATAAAGGAAATTATTAGACCAACTGACAAAATGGGACTATATATAGATGGTAGATTAGACAAAAGTACTGTATCAATGTGAATTTAAGAATGTGTCAACTGTACTGGTGATATGTAAGAGAATATTCCTATTAGGAAATACTCATTGATGTATTAGGGATAAACGGTTCATATGTATACAATTTGCTTTCAAATGGTTCAGAAACTTTTCTTTTAAAAGTCAACATATACATATAGGATATGGGATAAAACATTAACGATAGGTAAATAGGAGTAAAAGGCAGAAAAGTGTTCTTTGTATGATTTTTACTATTTTTATTTTTGCAAAATTTTTAAGTATGCTATTATTTCAAAATGTAAAAATTAATATTAAATATATTTTATTTTTCAACAAAATCAAATGGCAACCCAGTCATATTATGTTAATTCCTCTGTTTTGTTTTTTTTTCTCTCTCTAACATTGCACAGTTGCAGTTTGTTCCTGGGATGGAAATGACATTGCCTTCTGTGCAAAGGCTTTTGTCAGGTCAGCTCCCTTTGGAAAGGCCAAGTTCTTATGGGTTTTTTACTCATGCAGAGGGTCTAAGTAGGAAGACAATCTGTCTGTCAGGCTGCACCAGATGTCCCAGCTATTAAGTTGATCTACAACTCAGTGCCCACACTCTCTCAAAGGCAGGCTGATGAGAGAGAAAAGCAGGTAAGTGAAATGTCAAGGAGAATGGCAGTAAAGGCTCTGAATCAGACTCTAGTCTGCTTTGTAAACAGTAAGATGGATAGAAAGCAGAAGCATTATGTTCAATGGCCCTCACTGAACATGAAAAATAACTTCTTCTTTATTAATAAATAGCATTAGGTATATTCATACATCCCTTTTATCGCAGCCAACATAGGCATGCAGTCACAAACTCAATGATAAATAAGAAAAATAGTCAATGTCTTAACTATCTTTTGTTCAGTAACCAGTTTGTCAAGAAGGCTCCATTTGGTGGTATTTAAAGGTGATGTGACTTTCTCTTTCCCAATCACTGCTTTGTCAAGTTTCATATTGCTATCCATTAATGATCTCATGTGATTTCCGCAGCTTTCTATTTGCTTACAGTTCTTAAAATTGGGACCATAGTAAAGCTTAAAAATCTAATCAATTCACTGGCAGTTATTAAAAATTGATAAATTTCAATGCTTCAAATAATACTCAATTTAAAACTCATTTTTTCACCATACTGCTAATTACCCCTCATTCCACACCCCCAGGCTCACCCCCACCAACACTGCTGCCAGTGCAAGCCTAAGATGAGACACTGACCGTGGAGTGACAAAGGCTCTGAGGCCCGTACGCTTTTCTAGTCCACTCATTCAGAGAGCTGCAACTGGGCAGAAGAGAGGCATAAGTGAAATTTCTCCTTACTTAACAGGTAAGGGTTCAGTGCTCTTGTCTGGACCACCTCTGTTGCTTTTGCCAACACTGGCTGATCTTTGTTGTTCTCTGTAAGTCCTTCCTCTCTCATGAGACGCATGCTTAAGTTATTACATTGTATGGTTCCCCTGCTCCATCTTTCCCTGATCCTGAGTTTGGAGATCTAAATGGGGCCAGGTGGCTCAAGCTTAGCTACCACTTGATCCATAGAATACTCACAAATTCTTCCCAAACTGCCCACTATTCATGTGTCAGCTCACTCTAATTCTTATTTCCTCTGATAGACTCAGCAGAAAATTTTTGTGTCTCTTGTCCAAGCAATTGTCCGACCAAGAAATGGAAAGCCAACCCTCTCTCCGTCTTGCAACAACCTCTAGCCACTTTGAGTCATCTTTCATTTTGTTTCAGAAAGGAGAATTGCCTATTACTTTTATTTACAAACCTTGAGAGACTTCAAACCCAAATCACATATGGCATGATTATAGTCACTGGACTTCAGATACCACAATTTTTCTTCTACATTCAAATCCAAAAGTGTCCTGAAAATTCCTCATGGAGATCCTCGAATTCTGCCATCATCAGGCTATATAACAAGGCACCTCATCGCCCACTCCCATTCCTCTTGAGGTGATGTCAGAGTAGGCATGAGTGGAGAGCTAGAACTTTCATTGTTGCTAGGCAATAATTAACATTCCCCCCACCCTACCTATTCTTCATTCCCCCTTCCCCACCACTACCATGTCAACAGGAGTTGTCTATCCTACCCAGTGTGATGAGTATTGAGTTCTCTCTTCCCGTCCCCAATGGGTTGATGTCAGAAGAGTTCTAGTGGAAAGTTAGGACTTTCACAAGTAGGACACCCACCCCATGCTGTCAGCCATTGCTCCCACATAGGGATCCAGAACTCCAAACCCTGCTCTGTAGTGATGAGGAGTCCCTTTCCCTGGGTGTTAACAGATATCACATGCGGAACCCAGACTTTCACCTCTGGTTGGCAGTAATTAGCTGACACCATTCTTTCCTTATTGGAGCAGTGTCAGAGGTGTCCTGCTTAAACAGAAGTTTTAAATAAGCTCCAGATAAAATCCCTAAATTTCAAGTTCATTTTTTAATTACCTATCATACCAAGAACTATGAAAATAACTTGACTCAGAAAAGACAAGTTACAGACACCAACTATAATGTGGCATAGATGTTAAAATTCTCTGACAAGGATTTTTTTCAGAAGACTTTATATTTTAGAACAGTCTTCAATTTACAGAAAAACTGAGAATACAGTACAGAGCATTTCAATATACCCTGCCACCCACACCCACATCTTATATTAGTATGGTAAATTTGCAACAAAAAATGAACCATTGCTGCTACATTAATATTAACTAAAGTCCACACTTTAATCTGATGTCCTTACTGTTTACTTAATGTCTTTTTATTTTCCAGGATCCTTTCCAGAATATTATATTACATTTTGTGTATTTCTTTAGCTCCTCTTCACTGTGACAATTTCTCAGACTTTTTTTTGATGACCTTGACAGTTTTGAAGAATATTGGTCAAGTATTTTGTAGGATGCTCCTCTATGTCTCATTTTTATCTCAGGCACACCACCGGTCTCAGATTAGATTGGTGCTATGAGTTTTTAAGGAGAAGGTCACAGAGTAGCATTTTCATCACATCATGACAAGGATACCTACTATCTATATGGTTTATCACTGTTGATACTGATCTTGATCAATTGGCTGAGATAATGTTTGGTGTCTCTACTGTAAAGATACTCTTTTTTTTTTCTTCTTCTTTCCATGCTCTAGTCTTTGGAAGGAACTCAGTGCGTACAACTCACACGGGAAGAGTGGAGGCTTACAGTTGCCTGCTTGAGGGCAGACTATGTACATAAATACTCTGAATTATTCTGCAAGTGATATTTGTCTCTTTCACCCATTTATTTATTCAATCATTTACTTATATTAATATGGATATTGATTTTTTTGTACTTTGGATTATAATCCAACACTACTTTATTTATTTTGTTGCTCAAATCATTTCAGCTTAGACTATTGAGAGCTCTTTCCGTTGGCTCTTACACCTCTTTGACATCCCATTATCAGTGTAGGGTTTTGTTTTGTTTTTCAGCATTTCCTCACTACCTTGTACTAAAGATGCTCTCGACTTATCTTATATATTTTATGCTCCAGTCCTAAAATCAGCCATTTTTCCAAGGAACCCTACCCTAGTTATTTTGGGGGGGGAATTATATTAGAAACCAAGATCTGAGTATAAGGATTGTTCATTGCTAATAAAATATTATTCCCTTTAAACCCTCCCAGGTGCTAGAATAAATAATTATATGTGTTTATATTAACCTGTGTATATGCAAATAATTATAAATATTTCTATATTCAGCTGTATCTAACCATATTAAACTAAACATGGGTTCTTACTGATTTCTCTAACTTGAATCAATTAATTTATTAATCATTCTAGCTTTCCTCTCTTGCTTAGTTATGAATTCCTTCTCCAATGATCAGAAACCTGAGTGCCACTATCCATCATTCTCCTACTTTATTGTTCTTATACAGTGGCTTCAGAATTAACATATTCCCTGTGGGAAACAACCATATCAACTAGAGTACAATCCGTAAGTCCATTTCTTCTAACCATTGGTCTCATGGTCTCCACTCATTTCCAAAGTGTCTTATGTCAGCCCACTTTTACTCCCACACCCTTCTTTGAGATTGTTATATAAATTTGTGATACAGTTAGACTCTCTTATCACAGTCTATATGTTTTTCTGGGATCCCCCCAACTCCTAAATGATTAAAAAATATATTGGATACATTAAGGTTCACTTTTTATGCTATGAAGTTCTTTGGGTTTGGACAAATTCATATCATGTATGTGGCATTTTAGTATCATATGGAATATTTTTGTTGCTCTTAAACATTTCCTGTGCTTCATATATTCAACTTCCCTCCCCGCTCCAACTCCCAATAAACACTTACATTTTACGTTCTTTATAGTTTTGAATTTTTCAGAATGTCACACTACTGAATTCATAGTTTATGTAGACTTTTCATCTTGGCTTCTTTTGCTTAGAAACGTGCATTTACAATTCATCTGTGTCATTTTGCAATTTGATAGCTCATTTCTTTTTACTGTCATATATCTGTTTATCCTTTCACCCCTTGAAAAAAATCTTGGTGGCTTTCAGTTTTTGGCAATTATAAACACAACTTCTATAAACTATTTGTGTGCAGGGCTTTTGTAGATATCTTTTTCAAATCAGTTGAATAAATACTTAAAAGCATGATTATTGGATCATATGGAAAAATGATATTTAGCTTTGTAAGAAACTGTGAAACTGCATTACCACCAGCAATAAATGAGAGTGTCTGCTGTTCCACTTCCTTGTCAGCATTTGGTATTTTCAGAGTTTTGAATTTTCACTATTGTGGAAGATATGTAATAGTATTGCATCATTGTTTTAATATGCAATGCTCTAATTATAAATACTGTTATTGTGTTTTCGCATCTTTGACATCTGTATATCTTCTTTGGTGAGGTGTTAGTTCAGATCATTTGCCATTTCTTTATTCTTATTGAATTTTGTGAGTTCTTTGTATTAATATATTTTGAATACATGTTCTTTATTAAATGTTTTGAAAATATTTTGTCTCATTTTGTGTCTTGTCTTTTTATTCTATAAACACTGTCTTTCACAGAGTAGAAGTTTTTACTTCTAATAAAGTCTAACTTATCAATTTTTATTCTTTCATAGATTGTGCTTTTGGTAATATAAGTAAAAGATCATTGTCAAACTCAAGGTCAGATAAATTTTTCTTTTATGTTTTCCTCCAAATATTTTATAGTTATGCATTTTGCATTTAGTTCTATGATCCAATTTGAGTTAATTTTTCTGTAGCGTATAAGATATATATCTAGATTTATTTTTTGTATGGGTGAATGTCCGGTTGTTCCAGCACCTTTTGTTGAAAAGACTGTCCTTTCTCCATTGAATTGCTTTTGCTCTTTTGTCAAAAATCAAATAACTGCTAATATATTTGAGTGGGTCTATTTCTGGGCTCTCTATCCTGTTCCATTGGTCTATTTGTCTGTTCTTTCACTGTCTTGATTGCTGTGGCTTTATGATAAATCTTGAAG
Organism: Lepilemur ruficaudatus; assembly: GCA_963574885.1. Taxonomy (NCBI): domain Eukaryota; kingdom Metazoa; phylum Chordata; class Mammalia; order Primates; family Lepilemuridae; genus Lepilemur; species Lepilemur ruficaudatus. The sequence goes on along the minus strand of CAUYRT010066821.1, from coordinate 23,070 downwards.
TCAGGTACTGTCATTCCTCTAACTTTGTTTTTTCCCCTTCAACATTGTGTTGGCTACTCTGGACTTTTATCTTTCCGTATGAACACTGGAATCAATTTGTCAATATCTAAAAAAAAATAGCTTGGTAGGATTCTGATTGGAATTGCATTGGCTTTAGAGGGAAAGTTGAGAGGAATTGAGTCTTAGTGATACTGAGTCTTCTAATTCATGAACACAGAATAATTCACCATTTATTCAAATCTTCTAAACTGTTTCTACTTAGAGTTTTGTTGTATGCCACACTTAGATTCTGTATGTATTTTGTTAAGTCTAAATTTAAGTGCTACATTTTTGGTGCTATTGTAAATGATATTGTATTTTTAATTTCAAATTTCAGTTGTTTATTGCTGTTATACAGGAAAACAGTCACTTTCAGTTATTAACCTTGTATCATGTGATTTTGCTATATTTGCTTATTAGTTCCAGGAAGTCTTTTTTATAGATTCTCCGGAATTTTTTACATAGAGAATAATGTCATTCATGAATAAAGATGGTTTTATTTCTTTCTTACAATCTATATAACTTTTCTATCTTTTGTTGTTGTTGTTGTTTTATTGCCTTAGCTAGGACTTTCAGGATGATTGAGGGGAGAACACAAGTTTCCCATCACTGGCTTTTAATGTTTAAGTTCAGATTTCTTTTGAGCTTAGAGATATAGATCAAAGCAAGGAAATGGAAAGAGATACAAAGCACAAAGGGTATTTTTACATAGCTCCTTTGGATAAAATGGTCATAAGTCTTAAGACCAGTATAAACTGTTGAAAGCTGCCTTAGCTGATTGTAATAGTAAGGTCCCTGCATAATGGGAAATATTGTGTGTAACAATAACCTTTGCTTAACTTATATCATATGTAAACATGTGGAGACACAGAGAGAGAGCTCCCTATCACTTGGCAGAAAGGAATTTAAGGTTCAACAAGTGGGCAGGCATGCGGACCTTACTCTCAGAACTCTCGCCTCTGCCTAGGAGTGAGTGTCTGGAGAATTCCTGTCCTGACTAGGAATGAGTGCCATGTGTAAGTATCCTCTAATAAACTCAAGTAACTCACCAAACCATATTTGTCTGGGTCATTCTTTGGTCTCCTAGCACTAGGAGGGAAGTTTTTCTATACCATCCTGGGATTTTCCTGAAACAACAATGTTGAACAGAAATGATGAGAGGGGGCATCTACCTTCTTCCAGATCCAGGGGGAAAGAATCAAATATCTCACCATTCAGTATGATTATAGCTGTCGTTTGGGTTTTTTGTTTTGGCAGATGTTCTTCATCAATTTGTGGAAATTTCCCCTTATTCTTAGATTGCTGACAGTTTTTATCATGGTATTGGATTCTGTGAAATACTTTTGCTGCATTAATTGATATGATCATATAATTTTTCTTCTTCAGCCTGTTAATATGGTGCATTAAATTATTTCATGTTTAAAGGTCAAATCAGCCTAGCATACCTAAAATAAATCCACTGGGCATGGTGTGTAATTCTTTTTAACACACTGTTGGATTTGATTTATTAATATTTTGTTAAGGATTTTTACATCTATGTTCATAAAAGATATTGGTCTATAGTTTTCCTTCCTTGTAATGTCTCTGTACAATTTTGGTACAAGGCTGGTGCTGGCCTCACAAAATGAATTATGACATGGTCTGCCCTCCAATTGCATTAAATCATGTAATGCACCAATTAAAAGGAGATTGGAAGAGTGGATTAAAAAGCATGATAAACATGATCTGACAAAATGGCTGTAAGAGACTCAAATTAAAACAATATAGGTAGGTTTAAAGTAAAGGTATTTACAAAGATACAGCATTTAAATGTTAATCCAGAGAAAGCAAGAGTGGCCATCTTATCATCAGATAAAGTAGAATTAAAACAAAGAATATTATTAGAGACAGAAAGGGTATTACATAATGACAAAAGCATCAACCCACAAAGAAGTCACAGATATCCTAAATGAATATACATCAAACAGTCAGTTGCTTCAAAAATAGATAGAATTGGGAGAAAAAGATAGGCAAATTAACAGTCACAGTTGCAGACATCAATATCCCTCTTTCAATATTTAATAGAACAACCAGACATTAATTTAACAACAATATAGAAAAAGCCAACAATGTTATCAATCAACAGAATATGACTAACATATGTAGAACATTCCATTTAAAATCAGCATAATGTACCTTCCCTTAGTGTGCACAGAGTACTTATACTACGACAGACCATATCCTGGGCCATAAAAGAAACTTCAACATATTTGAAAGAATTGATATCATACAGAATGTGGTTTCTGCAAACAATAGAGTCCAGAATGCAGTAGCAGAAAGATATGAGGGAAATCTTCAAATACCTGAAAACTAAACAACACACTTAGTAAGAAACAACATAATTAAATAATCCATGAATCAGAGAGGAAATCTCAAGGAAAATCACATCAAACATTGAATGAACACAAATGCAACTTATTAAAATATGTGGGACACTGCTTGCACAAGTTCTAGGAAGAAATTTGTAACTCTAAATTTAAGCCCTAGCTTACACTAGAAAAGAATATCTCAGGTCAAAATCTAAGCTCCTATATCAAGAAACTAAACAGGAGGAAAATAAGCTGAAAGAAAGCAGAAAGAAAAAAAAAATAAAAGGTAAGATCAGAAATCAATAAAATAAAAAAAATGGTTCTACTAAAAAGGCCAAAAAATGATTCTGACTCAATAAAAAGAGAGAAAGAAGAGATACAAATTCAAGAATGAACTGGAGAATATTGTTACAGACCCTACAGACGTCAAAAGATTATAACATACTACTGCAAAGAAATCTATATACATAAATTTGACAGCACAGATGAAATGCACCTAATTCTTAAAAGCACATACTATCATCACTCGTTTAAAGCAGACAGTTAAAATGCCTCCAAAATATCAAGTAAATTAAATTTCTAATTTAAAATCTCATGAAAAATAAATCTCTAGGCCCAGATGGTTTCACTGGTGAATTCTAGCAAATGTTTAAAGAATTAATGTTGATACTACACAACTTATTCTAGTAAATAGAAGAGGAGGAAATATTTCCCAAATAATTTGGTCCAGACACCAAAATCAAGGAAAATACAAAAACAAAAACAAAGTAAAACAGTAGATTACAATATCCCTCATGAATACAGATACAAAAATTCCTAAAAGCTTAGTGACAAATATATTTCAGCAACATATAAAAAAGAATCATACATCATTATCAAGAGGAACTTAATCAATGTTTCTGAATAGTAGGAATAGAGAGGAGCCTTCTCAACTTGATAAAGAACATATGCAAATAACCTACAGCTATGACCCCCTTTTTTTTTTTAAATTTCAGAATATTATGGTGGTACAAACATTTTAGTTACATGAATTGCTTTTGTACAGATTGAGTTAAAGTTATAAGTGTGTCCATCAGCTTATAGTGTGCATTGTACCTGCTAGGTATAAATTCACCTGTCCCCTCCTCTCCTTCCCATCTGGTTGATTTCCGTTGAATTTTACTACCGTAGATGCACCTGAGTGTTGATCTATTGGTTCCAATTTAGTAGTAAGTTTATGTGTTTTTTGTTTTTCCATTCTTGAGATACTTCACTTAAAAGGATGATCTCCAGTTCCATCCAGGTTGTTACACAAGGCATTAGTTCATCATTTTTTTAATGGTTTAGTAATACTCCATGGTATACATATAAGATAATTCTTAATGGTGAAAGAGTGCATATTTCCCCCTGCCCAAGATTGGGAACAAAGGAAGGATGTCCACTTTACCCACTACTATTTGACATCATACTGGAAGTCATAGATTGAGCAATAAGGCAATAAAAAGAAACAAAGGCCTATGGATCAGAAAGGAAGAAATAAAAATTTTTCTATTTCAGTTGACATGACAATCTTCATAGAAAATCCCAAAGACTCTACAAAAAAAAAAAAAACACCTAAAACCAATAATTTAGCTCATCAATATTGTGCTACACAAGATCAACATTCAAAAATCAATTGTACTTCTATATGCTTGCAATGAATGCTTGGAAATCAAAATTAAAATACAACACTATTTACCATAACTCAAATAATGAAATAATTCGGTGTAAATATAACAAAATATATACAGGAGTTGGATTTTGAAAATTAGCCCTATGTTGTTATACATAACACTGTATTTAGTTGTTCATATGTCTGTCTTTCCCAGATTACAGTTCTTTAGCAGAAGCCAGTATTCAGCATTTTTATCATTTAAGTGTTATAAATATTTTGCAAAGATTAGTAAGTGGGTGAAACAAATAGTGACAGGCATATATTTAGAAGTTTAGAACGTAAAATTTCGTGTGGGAGTTAAACACCTTATAATCGTGAAGGAAACCAGTTCATCCATGATACTGTGTTATGGTGAAGGCTAAAATTCATTGTGATTAGAATCTTCCAATTGTCTTATAACTTTGTCTTTGAGCATTTCTACATTCTCTGCTAAATGGAATTTCTAGCTTTGCAAAAAATGGAGGTGGGGATTACTGTAAGAAGATAAGAAAAAAATGTAGGAAGCTTGTGGGAGGAAAGGCAGTTGTTCAAATACAGAGACGTGTCTACTGATTCATTATTTGCCTTTTTCCGAAAAGAGCTACCTGCTCATCCTTAGAACAAAGGGCAGTTGGCTAATTAGTGTCCTTAATTTCCCTCAAGGAAAATATCTGGATATCTGTGACCTTCGCATAAGTTCAAATTTTTTATCTCTTTTTCTCCTGTGACTCCAATTTTTGCTCTGTTTCATGATAACTTATATAATTTCGCCTTTAAAATTATATGATCCTTAAAGGCAGAAGTGTGGCATTATATACCTTCATGGCCTTCACAAGCACAGCACAGATACAAGGCTTTGCTCATAGTAGGTGTTCAAAAATATTGGAGCAAAACTATAAAGAGTGTTTATCTATTGCTTAGCAAAGCTCTGTGTTACATTCTGTGAACACACTAGTGACCAAAACAGGCATTTAAGCATAGAAGGCACACATCAAAATAATACTCAGATAGACATGCAAATATAGTTATAAAACATTGTAAATGGCATTAAGGAAAATAATTTTTTAATATAATACAACTGGGGTCGGAGTGAGGACTATAGCCAGGCTCAGAAAAGTCATCTTTGCAGAAGTGATGTTTAAGTAGAAATCTGGGCTGAGGACTTAGCCAGGCAAAAAGCAAAGGAAAGACCATTCTATCAAGAAGGAACAACTTTAACAAAAGGTAGTCAGGATCTTGAGGAACTATAAGAAGCTAACAGAATTGAGAGTTTAATGCCCTTGTCTCCCTCCCACTCTTTCATTTTCTCTCTATGTCTCCCCAATCCTTTTTCATTTTTCTTATGTGTAAGAAGTGAAAAGTTGCTAATCTTTCGAGAAAATTAGCAACATGTATCCCTTTAATTATCTGAAAAAAATATTTCTTTCTGTTTAAAAAAAAGGCTTATTAGACTGGGGGCAGTGGCTCACACCTATAATCCTAGCAATCTGGGAGGCCGAGGCTGGAGGATCGCTAGAGGTCAGAATGTCGAGACCAGCAAAAGCAAGACCCCGTCTCTATGAAAAAAATAGAAAGAAATTAGCTGGACAACTAAAAATATATCAAAAAAATTAGCTAAGCATGGTATCACATGCCTGTAGTCCCAGCTACTGGGGAGCCTGAGGCAGAAGGATTGGCTTAAGCCAAGAAGTTTGAGGTTGCTGTGAGCTAAGCTGATACGCTGATGCCTCTAGCTCGGGCAACACAGTAAGACTCTGTTTCAAAAAAAAGGTGGGGGGCTTCTAAGTCCAGAAAACTTGAGAGACTTAAATAAATATTCAGGTGACTTTGATGTAAAAATTATTCAAGTGTCTTTCTTATTCTAATGGTATTTTTGTCTTTAGTAGGTGATCATTGATTTTTTTCTTACCCTAAGCTGTAGCTTAAATATTATTTCATGTCATTTTGTAAGGTTCATTTTTCTCATTTTTCAATTTTAAATCAAGTGAATTAAAATATTTCCTAGATTTTTCAAAGTAGAGATATAGTTAACAAAACACACTATATCAAATTATAGGCGATTAAAATATATATGTAAAAGATTTACTGTGGCTTAATTTTATATGGTTTGAAATTAGTTACCTATAGATTTATAATAAATTGATTTTTTCACATATTTTATATTATCAAAAGCTGTTTTTCTAAAATGACATTTTTAAAGGCTTTATCATTAAGAAAAAGAAAAAATTGTTGCAACCTTAATCAACCTTAAATACATACTATAATAGCCATACTTGCTATTATTATTAGCCATTGATGTTCTAAATAATTTGAAAGCATAGAGAAGACACAGTTTGGTGACAGTAGAGGTCAGTCCAAGTAGAATAAACACTAGGTAAAAATTCTAGAGAATTCTGATGAGATGTAATTTGTACATTCTCTTTTTATTTCTTTTTGTTTTCTTTTTCAGCATGGGAAATTATCTAGACTAGCCTTTTGTATTTGCTTTTCTAGTAATTGTCAAATAAATCCCCTAGCTTAGTACCCTCATAGAAACAGCAGCTTCTATTAACCATCTGTTGTTCCTTTAATTATGGTTTTCTGTGATGAGTATGAAAGAATAGAGATGAAAATTGGATAAGTTGGGGAGTCCTAAACCAAAAGCATTCACGTATATTATTTTGAAAAAACATTTTCATTAGGCAACTTTCTATTCTACATTCCAAAATCCATCAGAAACTTTTACATATGAAAGATTGATCTGCATTTGACACGAGCTTTTAATAATTGATTGATTTCAGCAATGCTTATGTTGGGAATATTTTGAAAGGAAGTCACACAGAATAAATGAGAGTGTTTTGTAAATAAGAGGTAATTATTTGAACCTCGATAGTTAATTTCTACCATACTCCATGAGAAAGATACGCAGGTGCATTCTCCTTCCTTTTCACACCTAGCAGAAATTGAAGTAGAGGTAAGTTGGATAAATTGTTTTACCCAGAAAATTCCTAGTGCTGCCACGAGCCTTCTATGTTTTAATAGAGGATTTAGAAAAGCACAGCTTGGTCCATATTTTAAAGATATCCCATTTCATATGGCAAGAATAGGAAAAAAAAAATTACCATTGTAATCAGGGCTCTTCAACACTCTCAGGCTGTGAATAAATCAGTCGTGCATTTTGAATTTTCATTTCACAAATTCTTCTTCAAAAATAAATTTTTAAGTAATGAATTATGGTGAAATGATAATTGGATAAAAATAATATAATTCTGTATCCTGCCTGAAAAAATTGATGACTATGAGATACTGGGAAAGTTATTCACGCACTTTAAGCTTAGGTTTTCTCGACAATTAAAAGCTATCAGTTAAATAGCAAGGCTTAAAAATAATTTGTACTTTCTCCTTCTTCTAACTTCTTTCAAAATTTGATCTTTATCTTTGGCAGCTACAGTTCCATCATGATGGATCTAGTTGTGGTTTATTGAGTCTTATTTGGGATTGGTTGGCCTTACGGAATATTTCTTTTACTGTTTTCATCTGTTTTTGGAAAATTCTTTGCCTGTGCTCTTAAAAATATTGCTTTGATCACATTTTATTTCTTTTTTTCTATTAGAAATCCCCATTTGGAGGTGTTATCAACTGTCTATTACTGTTCTTTATTCGTGTTTTCTCAGTTTCTCTGTATTTGCTTTCTTTTTAATACCTAATAGTTTCATTGAAATGTAACTAATATGTCATATGATTCACCAATTTAAAGTGTATAATTCAGTGGTTCTTAGTACAGTCATAGAGTTTTTAAAATATCACCACAATTTTAGAATAGTTTCATCACCCCAAAAGGAAACCACCCATAATCATTAGTAGTCACATCTCATTTCCCCTAAATTGACCTCCAGCCATAGGCAATTGCTAATCTATTATCTATCTCTATATATTTCCCTATTCTGAAAGTTTAATTAAAAATGGAATCATATAGCACAAGACTCTTTGCGACTGCTTCTTTCAGTTAGCTTAATGTTTCCATGGTCCATATATGTTGTATCATGTATCAGTATTTCATCACTTTTATTGCCAAATAATATTCTTTTTATAAATATAACACATTTATTTATCCATTCATCAGTTGGTGGATGTGTGGGTTGTGTCCACTTTTTGTCATCATGAATAATGTTGCTGTGAATATTTATTATGGACTGAATTATGTCCCCTCCAAAACTCATACGTTGAAGCCCTAACCCCAAGTATTAATACGTCAGAATGTTCTTGTATTTGGAGAAAGGGCCTCTAAAGAGGTAATTAAGTTAGAATGGAGTACGTAGGGTGGTCCCTAATTCAGTATGATTGATGTCCTTATAAGAAGAGGAGATTAAGACACAGACAGCACAGAGAGATTAAGAATGCCATATGAAGAAACAGAAAAAGACTGCCATCTGTAAGCCAAGGAGAGAAGCTTCACAACAAACAACCTGCTGACACCTTGATCTCAGGTTTCTAGCCTCCAGAACTGTAACAAAAAAGTTATTGCGTAAGCCACTCATTCTGTGCTATTTGTTAGGTCATACTTAGCAAATGAATGCAACATTCATAAACAAGGTTTTGTGTGGAGATATATTTTCTTTCTCTTCAGTATATACCTAAGAGTGGAATTGTTGGTTATATGAAAACACTATGCTTAGGCTTTAGAGGAACAACCAGACAGTTTTCCAACATGCCTACACAATTTAAAGTTTCAACAGTGGAATAAGAAGTTTCCAATTTCTCCTCATTCTTGTCATTTTCTGTCTTTTATTGTTATAAATACTTTAGTAAATATGAAGTGGTATCTTATTGTGGTTTTGATTTGCATTTTTGTTATGGCAAATGATGTTGGACACTTTTTTGTGTGCTTACTGCCATTTGTATATCTTCTTTGGAGAAATGTCCATTCAAGTCCTTTGCTAATTTTTTTATTGGTTTATGTGACCAATATTTATTATTGAGCTAAAATTGTTCTTCAATTTTATAGATACAAGTCTCTTATCAGATATATAATTTGCAAATATTTTACCCTATTCCACCAGTTGCCTTTTTACTTTCTCCATGGTGTCGTATTGAAGAAGACAACATACCTCAAGGTCATGAAGATTTACTCCTATGTTTTCTTCTAAGATTTTTATAGTTTTACTTCTTACATTTGAATCTATGATCCATTTTAAGTTAATTTTTGTGTACAATGTGAGGCAAGAGTACATACTCCTGTTTTGAATATGGATATCTAGTTCTCCAACCACAATTTGTTGAAAAGACTATGCTTTCCACCATCGAACTGTTTCTGCCTTGTTGAAAATCAATGGACTGCAGACTATAACGTGAAGATTTATTTCTGTACTCTATTCTATTCCACTACTCTCTCTGTGCATCCTCTGCCAGTACCATACAGTCTTGATTACTATAGCTTTGTAGTAAACTTTGAAATTAGAAGTGTAAGTCTTTCAAACATTGTCTTCTTTTTAAAGTGTATTTAAGGATTTCTGAGACCCTTGAAGTTCCATATAAATTTTAGGATCAACTTGTCAATTTCTAAAAAAAAGCTTAATTTTTATCAGAGATTTTGTTAAATTTTTAGACCAATTTGAGGAATATCACTTTCTTAACAATATGAAGTCTTCCAATTAATGAACATGGAATGTCTTTCCACTTATTTAGGCCTTCTTTAATTTCTTTAATGATTTTTTATAGTTTTCAGAATATAAATTTTGCACTTATTTTGTTAAATTAATTCCTAAGTTTGATGACCATATAGGTTTTTCATAGACGCCATTTATCAGACTGAGAAAGTTCCCTTCTATTTCTTTTTGTTGAATATTTTTGCTATGAAACAGGGTTGAATTTTATCAAATTTGTTTTCTGCATCTATTGGGAAGTTTTCATTCTTTATTCTATTGATATGATGTATCAACAGATACATATAGATTAGTTGATTAATAGATTAATTGATATGGGGATGTTAAAACATACTTGCATACCTGAGATAAATCCCATTTGGTCATGGTGTATAATCCCTCGTATATAACTGGTTGTGGTTTGCTAATACTTTGTTGAGGACTTTTTATTCTTTATTCATGACAGGTTTTGGTTTGCAGTTTTCTTCTCTCAGGATTTTTTTGTCTTGTTTGGTATCAGGATAAGACTTCCTTCACCAAATGAGTTGGGAAATATTCCTACTATTCTATTTTTGGAATAAGTTTTGAATAATTTTTATTAATTCTTCTTTAAATGTTTGCAGAATTCACCAGTGAAACCATCTGGGTCTGGGTTTTGTGTGTGTGTGTGTGTGTGTGTGTATGGAAAGTTTTTAAAACTATTATTCCATCTCTTTGTCTATTATAGGTCTATTTATTTTTTCATTGTTTCTTGAGTCAGTTTTGGTCACTTGTATCTTTCTAGAAACTTGTCCTTTTCAACTAATTTTTCTAGTTTTGTGCCATATTTGTTTATGGTGCTCATCTATAATTTTTTTTATGTCTATAAGATAGGTAGTAATGTCCTCTTTCTTCTTTTTTTAATGATATTAGTAATTTGAATCTTCCTTTTTTTTCTTGGACAATTTAGCTAAATAACTAAAGTTTTGCCAATTTTGTTATTACTTTCAAAGAATCGACTTTTGATTTTGTTGATTTTCTTTACTTCTTTTAAAAATTCTCTATTTCATTAATTTTCACTCTGATCTTTATTATTTGCTTCTTCTCCTTACTTTGGGTTTAGTGTGCTATTCTTTTTCCAGTGTCTTTATTGTGAAAGGTTAGATTATTGATTGGGGTTTTGTTTTCTTTTTTAGTATAGGCATTTAGAACGTTTCATTTTCTCTAAGCACTGCATTAGCTGTGTCTCCTAAGTGTGCACGTATATGTGTTTTAATGTAGATTTGAATTACTTGATTTCATCCTTAAGCACTTCATTTAACATTTTTTGTAAGATGGATCAGCTCGCAGTAAATTTTATCACTTTTGTTTATCTGGGAATAGCTTCATTTTCCCTTTTTATTTTTAAATTTTTGTTTAATATCTTATGTTAATATGGTATGCTTGTTTTAATTAAGTAAGAAATAATGACAGAATATTATTATTGAAAGTCCATAGTTATTCATATTTCCTTAGTTTTTAATCTGATGTTCTTCTTTTGCCCCAAGGTTGCATCCAAAATACCATATTACATTAATTTTCATATTTTGTTAGGCTCCTCTTAGCAGTGACAGTTTCTTAGACTTTCCTTGTTTTTAATGACCTTAGTAGTTCTGAGGATTACTCATTAGGTTTGTCATAGTATGTGTCTTTATTGGAATTTGATGTTTTACTCATGATTATACTAGGTTTATGCATTTTTGTCTTCATTTTTGTGGGTAGTTTTACTGGATATAAGATTTTGGGGTGACAGTTGCAGTTTTTCTTTTCTTCCAACAGTTGGAATATGTCCTCCTACTAAACTCTGGACTATTTTGTTTCTTATGAGAAGTCAGTTTTACTTAGTGGGATTCCTTTCATGCAGTCGTAATCTTCTCTTGCTGTTTTCAAGATTTTCTCTTTGTGTTTTTCAATGTTGAAACCATGATGAATCTGGGAGCAGATCCCTTTATTGCTAACCTATTTAGCATTTATCTTGCTTCTCGTATTGGTAGATTAGTGTTTTCATCCCATTTGGGAGGCCCTCCGCCACTATTTTCTGAATTTTTTTCTGCTTCTTTTTCTCTCTCCTCTCTTGCTACTCCCTTATGCATATTTTTGTAAACTTCATAGAGTCCTGAATTTCTCTTAGCTCTTCTGTTCATTCATTTTAGTCTTATTTTAGTCTTGTTTTTCAAATTGCATAATCTCTAATGATCTCTTTTTAAGTTCACTTATACCTTGTCTGCCATTTCAAATCTACTTTAGTTTCTTTAATAAATTTTTTTTAGTTTTTACCCCAAAATTTATATTTCATTATTTTTTATATAATTTCAATTACTTTATTAATGTTCCTTGTTCAGAAAAATACTGTCATTATGCCTTTCTTTAATTCTTAAACATGGTTTTCTTTAGATCTTTAAAAATATTTATGATAGCTGCTTAGAAGTTTTGTCTATTGAATCTTATATCTGAGGCCTCTCTCAGTCAGTTTTTATTTCCTACATTTCCCTCTATGCAAGAGTTAAATATTTCTGTTTTTTGAATGTCTTCTTTTTGTTCTTGTTGTTAAAAATTGTAAATTTTAGATAATATATTGTGGAAACCCTAGAGAGTGCCTCCCATGCTCTGGAGCTTGATGTTATTGTTGTTTCCTTGTTTATTTGATGAGTGACTTGGCTGGACTATTTTAGCGAAGGCTATTTTCCCTGCAGTGTGAAGCTTCTAGCACCACTCCTCTGAGAGTGCTGTCTTGGGGTTGTGCAAGGTCATCCTGGAATGACTGTGGTTTTAACAGGGTTCTCTTTGGCTATCTCTTTTCCTTGTCTATTAAAGCTGTCTACCTCTGTTGGTATCACACAGCTGTTAGCCTCCACAAATAGCCAGCCAATTGCTCTCTCGTTTCAACAGTGCTCTGAAAAACAAATTGTTCCACAATTTGAACCAATTACATTCATGCCCCTCTGTAGAGATAGTTTTTGAGGCCAGATTTTGGGGCTTCTTTTAACACCAGAAGAGCCCTTCTTAGCTGCCTTTCCCCCTGGTTTTCTTTGGTGAAATAGCTGAACTACATTTTAGCTTGGTGCTCCCACAGAGCTACTAGCCTGCACTCAATTGCTTAAGACCAAAAATCTCCATTGTTTCAAGAACACCCTTAGTCTTTAATATCTCCATACTGTGTTGTAAATAAAGTCAGTCAGTTCATTTGAGGAGAGCTTCAGAGGTCCATATTATGGCCTGCCTCTCATTCTGAACAAAATTTCTATGCCATTATTCTTGACCTGAGAGCATGACAGTGGCTTTCATCTCTTGGAGTGACAATTTTGCTTTACGAGTTGAAGTCTGGGTGGGGACAGCCTCTTGTGTACTTAGCAGGCCTCTTTGGGCATGAAATCTCCACTTTGAGTGGGCTGGGGAGAGGGTAGCTGAGGACCTAATATTCTGGCCTGCCATTTCTAAAGACTCCATTCCACATGTGGGGGCTGGGTGTAGGAAGAGAGCCCCTACTGTCAACTGCTTTCCTCTGTAATTTAATCCCCACATTACAGGGGTAGGAGAATAGAGTGAAAATGGTCTTCTTGGCTATGCCTACTGGGGTGGAGCTTCTGTCACCCTGAGCTGGGGGTGGAGGAAAGAGCAGTTTGTAGCTCATGTGCCACAGACTTTTTCTCTTCTTACTGAGATGTAGTATCTTGAATAAATGTTCCCCAAGGGCTGTATGCCCTTATGACAATTTCTGGGGACTTTAAATGGTTGCTTTAAAAATTATTTTAATCTGTTATGGAGGTTTTGCTATGGAATAGGTCTACAGAGCTCCTCACACTGCCATTCCAAAAGTAGATTATTTTAATTTTTTAAATTTATCTTTCATTTCCATAATTCACAATTTAACTATGTGCAATGCTTTAAATTTTTAAATTTCAATTGCTGAGTGGTTTATTTTTATAACAGAAGATCTGTATCTCAATTTCAGACATTTAGGTAATTTCTTATAGTTCCTAATCTCTTCACTTATTTTAAAGTTTGCTTTTAATTTCTTTAACTTTGTCATTGTAGTTGTTTTATAATCTTTCTCATATTTTTGAGGTAAAATATACATAACATTTATTTATTATTTTAACTATTTTTCAGTTGCCATTCAGTGGCATTAAATATATTCACTTTCTTGTGGTCTCATGATTTTAGTGTCTGTTTCTTATGTATGCTACTTCTGCCAGAATCTTATTTTTGATTTTGCTTGTGATACCTGTTTTCTTGTGTGTTTGATAACTTTTTTATGAATCCATTATCTACTGGATGATGGATTTTTAATATGAGTTCCTGGTTTTCCAGCAAATATGTTCATAGCGGAACCCACACTAACTCCTGTAAATAGACTCTATATCGCCCCCTACTCCGTTACTTGGGTTTTCAAGAAGACAACAAACAAAAATATGCACTAATCAATATAATTCTTTTTCTTTTCCATCTTTTAAGAATTGTGCACAATTTCTGAAACATGAAGAAATCTTTTTTGTCTTCCAGCAAATGGTAATAAATTCATTTATTTTAATAGCATTTTGAGAATAAGAGTAAAATATGACATATGTTTGGTCAAATATCTTGAGATCAATATATAACATTGAAATCTGTATAAGATAAATTAATGTATGTAAATACGACTCAGGATCAGTGAGTTAAGGGTTATCTATTCTATAAATTGTGTTGGGGAAATCATTAACTATTTGAAAAATTGGGAAAAAAATTTAGATCATGTTTAAGAGACAGGCACCTTTAATCATAAAACAAACAGGAAAATATGATAGATTTGACAATGTAAAAATTGGATATTTCATACATCAAAAATACCATAAATAACTCCAAAATGTACATCGAATTGGGAAGATAAATTTAGAATATAGTTTTCTATGTTAGAAATGCTTAATAAAACAAAAAAATACAGTGAAATCTATAAATATCATCAAATTTAAGAATATTATTTCCAGGACACGTAACTAAGTACAGTGTACTATGTATCTATTTTAACTGATAAAACACTTGCAATAATAATGGTAATTTAGTAACAAGTCTAATACCATTAATGTTTAAAATTTTAACTTCCCTGTATATGACTCAGTTTAAACATGTAATCAAATAAAAGAGCCCATTTGAGGCAATGTCAAAAATTAGGTTACAAATTACCCAGAAAAAATATTAAAAACAAATATACAAGACCCATATTATAGCAAACTTAAATTTATGTGAAAGAAATAAGAGAAACAATGGGAAAAATTATTGTGGTCAAATAATATTTTAAGCATGTTAATTCTTATTTATTTATTTATTTCAGCATGTTAATGCTTTTAAAAATAAAACCATTTATAAACACAATGCAGTAATTATGATGCCTAATGTATAGGAGGGGATATTAAGGGAAGAGATTGAAAAAGATTGTTAATGATTATTCAAAAGAATATAAAAATCCAAAAAAAATAAGAATATGAAAATCCTATAAAATATGAGTAATGGGGGAAGTTATATTATACTAAATCTTAAAAAATCAACAGTATTAAATATAACTAAAACATATTAATGAACTGGACTAAAGAGTCTAATAATAGACACTAGGCTATATGTCACATAGAATGTGCACTTTAAATCACTATAGAAAAAAATCTAATTAATAATGTTAGTACAAGGGACTAGCTCTTTGGGGGAAGATTATGAAGGTGGACACTTTTACCAAAATCAGGTACAGATGTCCCCAATTTTAAATTAAAAAAAGGTAGAATAAACAGAAATCATGAAATACTTAATGAACCTTCAATATTATATAAGCCTTTCACCTTTGAGCATATTATGAAACCTAGAAGCTATAGGAAGATATAGAAACATTGGAACTTACATGATAAAATGGTCTTCTTGGTAAAAGTAACACCACAGTCAAAGTCAAATATGGGTAATATCTTCACATGCAATAATCCTTTTGCATAGTAAATCATAAGCCTAAATCTACCAATATAAAATTGAGAAAATTTTATGTTAGACATTATACTGAGCAGATATCAATAGCACTAAAACATAAAAGAAAAGGAGTCACCTTTTGTAAAACTTCAAAAAATGATCAAAGTAATACAAGTTTAAAGTATGCCATTTTTTCAATGACAAACATTTAACATTATAATACCCAGTAGGGCAAAAAGTTAGGGAAAAGAGCACTTATACACAATAACACGTGACAAGGGTGTAAATTGAAACAACCTCTGTGGATGGCAATTTTTCATTATGTATCAACAGCCTTAACAAGTAAACTTAATTTGACCTACCAATTTTACTTTAATTTGTCCAAAGATAAGATGCATCTTAGTTTTTCATTGACCGAGATTTATTATGTTCCATATGCTAGTCACTGTGATGACCACATTACAAACATCATCTTATCCAACACTTGCAAAGCTACAATGAAGTAGGGAACTCTTGATATCCTGAGTTTCCCATGAGACTCAGAAGAAACAAATGTTTCTCAAAGCTTGTACAGTTACTTAGATCCAGGGCATGAAAAGTCCAGAGCCTTTTAACTTCAAAATGCATGATTTTAACCATTATTCTATATGGCCAGAACATAGCATGCACCAGAAAGTAGTAGCAACTATTATATTGGACATTTCTACTAGCAACTTTATAGAGAACATGTATGTATGTATATTCATATGTATATGTGTATGTGTATACATACGTGTGTGTATAAAACCATAATCTGACATTCTGTAGTTCCTTAGGAGTCAGAAAATGACTTTATAAGCAATGGGGAGCCCCTCTTGAGTAGATAAGTGACAGGGTTAAGGAGTACGTGTGGGTGCGTGCATGTGGGTGTGTGTGTGATGATTAATATGGTGGGAACACACAAGAAGGATTTAGTGTATTACAAACGGATGTGCGGAGAAATGCTAGGTCAGTGGGGTGGGGAACCTGTGGCCTCAGGGCCACATGTGACCTTCTGGATCCTTGAGGGTGGCCTTTTGATTGAATTCAAATTTTAAGAAACAAATCCTTTTAATAAAGGCATTTAATCTGTGAAGTTTGGATTCTGTCGAAGAGGAATACTCAGGGATCTGGAGGGCCACATGTGGCCTTGAGGCCGCAGGATCCCCACCCCATGCGGGAGCAGGGAGGTAAGTTTTCTTAAAAGTTTTTCAGCATACCCCTGGATAAATGGTGATAATAGTAAAGACAGGGACCTGCTGCTTTCTCAAGAAATACATCCTACCATGAGTAGGAAACAGGCGGAAACTATTTCCATATTTTTAAACCTTTACGGGGTTCTAATATTTTCTTGCAAAAATCAAAATGATTAGAATGATGTACAATACAATGAAGGCTTCATTGAATTAGCAATTTAAACTTGTGCTATATTAGCATCATGTTGAATTATTACTCATTCTTGCTAATATAGCATTTAGCAGGGAATTACACTGTCATGGCAGACTAGTGTAAAAAGAAACCCTAATGGGGCATAATGTAAAAGCTATTATGCAAGATACTATTATAAGCACATGTGATCTTTCCAATAACACTATTTTGGATTTTCCCATAGGTATCCTCACCAAAGTGTGAGAGGGACAGAGAAAATTGAGAATGAAGAAAAAAATTTGTGTAGCTGAGTATGGTCTTGAATGAGATTATACTGGGAGAACTAAGCTACTTTTCTCAGCCTTCTTCAAAAACCTTCAAGGTTCATTGAAATTTGGGGCTTCTATTTGTTGAGATATATTTTTTCATTTTCTTATTTGAAAATCAAAATGCAATATACTTGTATTCTAATGGCAGGTTGGCTAATGGAGTGTTCTCAAACTCTTTGGATGCCCCTAAATGTGTAGGATATTCTTAATCTAAATAAGGAGTTCATTGTGAGCCAGCTGAACTTAGTAAACTAGTGATGTGGAACTTAATTTGGTTCAGAAGCAAATAGCCCTTGTGTTGTTTTTATTTATGTACAGGGGAAATAACTAAAGGCATAGCATTGGATATCTACTGATGTTGGTAAAAAAAAAAAAATTCTGTGGGTTCCTTTCAAGTGCTTAAAGGTGAAAATAGGCAATGTTTGGTTTTCTCTGATGATCACTTAGTTTTGTGATCTGTGAAAGATAAAACTTGAAGGAATATTTGAAGGAAATTTTTGAAAATGTCTTAATATTTAAGAACTGAACTTTATCATTATTGATAAATATCTCCTTTATTCTTTTCCACATAACACTAAAGATGCCATTCTCATTTCTCTGAACTCTTCTCATGCTCCTCATCTAAACCCCGTTCGTACAGTCTACCTAGAGGTCGGCACATCGCTGCCACTTTCAGGAAATATCCTCCTCCTTTCCTTTTATTTACCTCTCTCAAGACCTGATTTAAAATTATCGTTCTTCACAGAGATTTCTGCAATGTTCACTTATTTTCTTACCCTGAACCCACATCCTACCTGTTTTTCATTTGATATATTAATTTAATCTTTTATTCATTACAGGCTGTGATAGTCCTAAAGCTTGTCTCAGATTTGTTTGAGTCCATCTGTTGTCACTGTGACTGACACCAGCCTCTCTCTGGGGTAGATTCAGCTTTGATGGTGCCAACTGATACCATTTGGGAGAAGTTTCCTTAGAAAAGAGAACACAAAATTAAGAAAAAAAAATTAGGTGTAAATCATGCCAAATATATGTTTAAAAAGTTAATAAATCCCACAGACATTGTAAGCACGAGATACTGACATTAACAGGCTGTTATACCTCTGTAATGTTTTTTCATGTATTCGATTGTCTTTTCATAAAAAAAATTGTTTTGTGATATGTTTTATAGAGAGAATAGAAAGGGAATTCAGTACATTCTCTACCATCATTGCTTAAAATCTGTTTTTATTTGGTGCAGTAGTAACAGCAGTAGTACAAATAAAAGTTTAGAGGATTTTCCTTTCCCTTTACAGCCCATTATGGATACTGTCACGTTTTTAGAAATGGGGTCAAGCAAAACTTCACCAAATTTATTTCATATGTAAGTTGTAAGCTAGCAGGGCATTTTAAGTTTTCTCATGCGATGACATAAATATGTTTGGAAATAACCATGCTCACAACCAATTTGTTGCCAATGCCCTTATTTAGTGCTATTGAAAAGTTTTATATCTGCATTGATGTTAGCATTTCTATCAAATTGGCAAGAAAATAAATTTTTTCAATGTGTTCTCTTATTTCAAGCCTCTCATTAAAGGGGATTATCAAACAATTTAAGATTCTATGCATTACTTCTATTTGAAATGGACATCTTTTTCTTGATGAACTGTCACTTCTATGTGATCTAATCACTCTGTGGGTTCACATTTGCTTCTTAATGTAAAAATATTTATAATACTAATACTTTGTGGGCTTTACTTTATAATCCATCTTTATCTGAATCCTCTTTCTTGTTTTTTAATTAAATATGTGAGAAGAAGCTACTCTTCATAAGTCCAAATCAGAATCTGTAATTTCTCAGTTGTTTCATTGGAATGTTCAAAGCATCTATTCATGTTGCAGTTAAAATTGTGTAATTACAAATAAGCTTCATCTTTAATGGATCCCAGCAATGACTAATGCTACTTCAACAATACTGAAACATGAAAAAGTATAAAGATATTTAACAATTATAAAGATACCAAATAAACACAAGAGCACAGAAGTATAAGAAGGTGTAAAAGAATGAGAGTTCATGTGCAAGCATTCAAAATATTTTGTGCAAGTCTGAGATCATAACTGGGAGAATTTGATAATATTTCTGGATGTGCAAGAGAGTGGGAATGTAATATAAGAATGTGAATGAGTAAGGGTATTAATATACAAAAGATGCTGAGTGTGACAGCATGTCGCTCTGGAATGCATTGTGAACAAGTAAAACAATGATAAGTATTAATAAAACAACAACAAATAAACAACCCAAACCCTCCCATTGCTGTATTTTCAGTTTCTCTGCTTATCACCATGACAACTTATATTACCAACAGCCAGGACATTATCAGGAGATATGGGAAGCGCAACCTGCCAATGCAAATACTTCTCCCGTTTGAATATTTGCTTTGTCAGAATTTGCATCTTCTTTTTTTTCTTTCAAGGTCTTTGCTTTTCTTTTCATTTATTTTATTATCCATGAAAACTTTCTATGTTTTTACAGTAATATAGACCCTCTTAATGCCCTGTCAATAAGGGTGTCTAACACGAATGGAGTATATTGCTGAACTCTTACATATCAACCGGAAGGAAGTTGCAGGTAAAATATCCCAAAATAAAATGCAGTATTTGTTATAATGAAACATGCTATGATAGAGGGCTATATGAAGTCTTAGAAGACAAAAGTTGTATAAACTAAGTAAATCACCATGATTGTGGTATCCCTATCCCTATAAAATTCTTATTGAAGTTCTCAGAATCACCTTGTACTGCATATACCAAAAAGCTAACTGTAATTGCTTAAAACAGATGAACATTCATTTCTTTGTAACATGAAATAAATTCAGATGTCAGCAACTCAGAGTTAGTTTGGGAGTTTTATTGAGTCATCAGGGACCCAGGCTCCTTCCAGCTCTTCTCTTTACAATCTTCAGGTCACATATGGAAGATTAAAGATGGCACAAAATCATTAAAAGATGAGGTCTATCCTCCTCCCTAGACTCTGAGCAGGATATGTGACTATTTTAGATAATAGAATACAGCAGAAGAGACACTGTGCCAATTTCCAGGCCCATGTCTCAAGACACTGTCAATTTCTTCCTTCTCCTTGTTGAAGTAGTTGCTTTTAGTTCCTTCAGCTGTCATGTAAGAAATTCGACTACCCTGCTGGAGAGAGAATCTGGACACACTCTGAGACTACATGGAAGAAAAGAAAGACCCAGCTGGGCTCAGCCTTTTAGCCACACCCACCTAAGTGCCCGACATGAAACTAAGCTGCCATAGTTCTTGCAGATCAGCCCTGCTGCCATATAAATTTCAATGAATTACCTCAAGTGATGCTTTGTTGAATAGAAAAATCAGATGATCTGAAGAATTGGGAGACATAATTAAATGTTTGTTTTTAAGCTACTAAAATATTGGGGTATTTTATAATGTATTAATAGATAACAATATCACTTTATTGCTCAGAACAGCTCCCAGAATTTAAGCCATCATGGTACATTACAGGAAGCCATGCAGCCACGAAGTAGGAAGGAAGAAAGGACAAAAAAGTATGTGCTCCTCACGTTTAGGAAGACTCCCAGAATGTATACATAACATTCTGTTTAGATAAAGTTGGCCAAAACTTGGTCACGTGGCCACATATAGCTACAAAGCTCAGGTTAAGGTAGTCTTTTGGATGGCCACATTGTCAAGCTAAACAAACTCACAATTATTTTACCAAGAAAGAAGGAGGAACTAATGCTAGGTTAGGCAATTAAAAGTATCTACTATATTCCTTCCACTCTCTCATTAATATCACCAATATTTTTGAACACTTAATATTTTCTCAAATTGTCATTAGAAAAAAATTAAGATAGCAGGAAATATATCTGTATTAATTTTCTATTGCTTCATAATAAATATTTAGTGGGGTAAATAAAAATACCCAATTATTAGCTCTCAATTCTGTAGGTCAGAATCAAGGCAGGCTTGGCAAAGCTTACTGCATAGTTTTTCACAGGGCTGATGCCAAGGTTTCAACTGGGCTGGGTTCTTTTCTGGATGCTCTGGTAAAGAATTTACTTCCATGCTCACCCAGGTGGTTAGTTGAATTCAGTTCATGGTGGTTGTAGGACTGAGGTTTTTGTTTCCTTGCTCCATCTCCATTGCTTCTAACAAAATCCCTCTACCAGCAGACAAGCAGTAATATGTGAAGTTCTTCCAGTACTTTGAATCTCTCTGATGTCTTCTGCCTTCAGCCAGAGAAACCTCTGTACTTTAATGGGTTTACATGATTAAACCAGACCCACCTACATAATCTTCCTATCTCAAGGTTAACTTTGCTCCCTGTCATCATATAATTATAATATACACACAGGAATAATAACCTCATCACATTTACAGGTTCTGTGAATTAGGTAGGAATATCTTTGGGTGAACTATTTTAAAAATTCTACTTATCACACAATTCAGTGTTATATCTATACTTAGATGAAAATTGGCACTAAATTCTTCAGCAAAATCTAAGTCAAAGGGAGATTGAGGAAAAACTTTGCTTTTAATTTTTTGTGCTTACCTGGTCTTTTGGGAGAACAGCACCTTTTTGGCTTTCTCTCTCAAGTATCTCCGCCCAGCAAAGGGGTTTTATACATGTTCATGCCTCTGCCACATTTTTAAGGATTCCCTTTTCCATAATGTCTCTTCGTGACCTTGTTTCAGAACTCAACTCAACCATTTTTTCCTCTATGAATGATTTCTTAATCTCCCCACTTGGCCTTAATGAAATTGATGGTTTCTTGTTTTACCTTCTCTATGTGTTCTACAAACTTTTATTTTGAATTATTACTAAAATTGTTTGTATCACATTCCACCTCTCCTATGAAACTGAAAACTCTAAGCATGCATTAGTGTATGACTACAACATTTAGCACAGTTCCTAACACTTGGGCATTTGATATGTATTTGTTAACCAAAGGAAAAGCTGGAAGACATTGCATCTAGTTCAGGTGGCCTTCAGGAGGGCTCCACCCGCCTGCAAACATGAATCAGGAACTCAGGGATAAAGAAGCCTGCTTTATCAAGCTATAATTTAGATATTCCTTTATACTATCCATTCACTGCTTGAGCTTATGAATAACAATGAGAGGACTCTTTCTTTGTATTTTTAATCTAGACATATCTTTTATTTCTACAAAGTGGCCCCTAGATACTGTCCTTTATTACTTATTATTATTTTTAATTTTCACAATTGAATTGGAATAGATATACAAAGAGCTAGTTCCCAATGCCATCATTTCTGGTGTGTCATTTGGGGATATAACCTTCATTCAGAAATTATGTATTGGGCTTTTGTTATGCGCAAGACTGGAGTTGAGAAGATAGAACAGAAGATGTGGTGTATGAATTTGAGAATCACAGAGTTCCACAGGGACAGACAAGGAAACAGCTGAAGCTAATGCTTGGCTTTCTTGATAATGGGCAACCCAGAGGCTATGTTGGGACACGGAAGCAGTGCCTCTGACTTTACCAATGGTGAGGGTGTTTTTCATGAGAATTGATAGCAGAACCTAGTGTTGGAGAAATGATACGCGTCCTCAGATGAAGAAGAGAGTTTCAAGTAGAAAGTTTCTCTTCTCTGCAATAAGGGTACAAAAGTTTGCTATTTGGAGTTCAAAAGGAAATCAAACTGCACTTAAGGAAGCAAAGACAGAAAACTGTGACCTGCCTTGCTATTATTGGTGGATCTG
>CAUYRT010066820.1:0-30094 GCA_963574885.1 Lepilemur ruficaudatus | reverse complement strand
GACTGAAAGGCGCACTGAGGCAGGAATCTCGTCCAGGACTCGGCACAGCACCTCGTCCCTTCTCTACTGTCCCTTGAGGTGAGCTCACTCCCTCCCCATCTGCCTTTCTCCACTGCACAGTCCTGGTGGTCAGGAACCTTCCTGGGTATGTGGCCAGCTCCTAAAGCCCCAAAAGCTTTCCACACACGTTATTCCTTATATAGCCTCGTGATTGTCACAAAACTAATCTTCTAATCCCTTAGGTCACTCAAATAGTTGAAAACCCACTGTGGTTTCCAATGTCATTCCCAGGTTTTCACCTGTGTCCAGATGTCCAGCCCCTCACCGATTCTGAACCAACTTCAGAGACTGTTATTCAGGTGGCCCTAATCTAGCCAGGCCCCGGGGCAGTATTGTCCTCCCGCGGAGACCTTCCATTAACACCACTGCAGACACAGACTGAGGAGCTCTGCACGCAGCCTGGTCTCACCCATGGCCCCTGTGCTGTGTGGACCCCCTTCGCGTCCATCTCCTGAATGGCTGCAGAGCCAGTTCTCCCCAGCCTGGTCCCCTCAGGGGATGGTTCACGGCAAGGACTGGGCCTGTGGCACATTCCTGGTGCTGGCCGGAGCCTCCTCCCTCCAGGCCGAGCCTGCTCAATACATGCTGCAGAGACACTGTCCACGCACAGGGTGACGAACTACATCCGTCACACTCCCCAGTGCTGTGCATGGTGTTACTTGGCTATGTGGAGAAAATCCCTCACTAAAACATCAGTGTATAATTTAGGTGACATTCGTGCTGTGTCTGCCAGGGTTTTCCCTGTAGGGAGAGGGTGGGCAGGGGAGACAGCTTGTGTCACTGCTGCCGGAGTCACAGATGTGCAATGCATACACTGTTCACACTGTTGCAGGGAAGGCGCCTTCTGTAATTTGAACCTGACTGCAGAGGAGAACTGGCCTCTCCTGGCTGGTAGTTAATGATACCTGGATGGGCCGTACCCTCCCACACTCAACTCCCTTCTGAGACATGTGTCTGGGCATCTCCCTTCCTCCTCATGGGAGCCCTGTTCTGGCGGGTTGGTTCTGAGACTGATCCTGAAGCTTTACAAGGGGCCCAAGACAGCCAAGGTGAGAGCACGGAGACCCTGGGGACAGGCAGGGAGAGACAAGGCCTTTGGAGCTCCTGGTTGATTCCCACCGAGCCTCATAGCACCTTCACCTGCAGAGTGGGGGCCCCACTCAGGACACGCAGGAGACACGAGAGACCACCCTCAGGAGAGACTCGGGCAGGCCCTGCTGTGCACATGGTGCAGGGGCTGTGACCTGCCTGTGCATCTGTGGCCTGCACAAGGCAGCGGGGGCCAGGCTGGCAGGGACACGGCCAGGCGCTGGGCAGACGGCAAAGCTCCCAGACCCACCTAACCTGTGTGCAGAAAACACTGCCCAAGCCCCTCACAGGAACCAACAGTGTCTCCCGTGTCGCCTGCAGGGACATGGCTCAGCCG
Organism: Lepilemur ruficaudatus; assembly: GCA_963574885.1. Lineage (NCBI taxonomy): Eukaryota > Metazoa > Chordata > Mammalia > Primates > Lepilemuridae > Lepilemur > Lepilemur ruficaudatus. The sequence continues at coordinate 28,608 of CAUYRT010066820.1, read as the reverse complement.
AGACAGAGGACTGTGCACACAGCACAGGGAGGCCACCTGGGACGCCAGTTAGACTGACCTGCTTTATGATAGGAGGACTCACCAGCTCCATCCAGAACAGAGCCAGCCTCAGGCTCATCAGGCAGGGAGGCGGCACTTCTGATTGGTTTTTGCCGGTCAGACAGGTCAGCACCAGGAGGGACATCTTGCTCACTCAGTGCCTGTGACAGTCCCCAACTCCCTATGTCCTCCTGCAGCTCACTGTGGACACTGCTGAGAGAAAGAACCAAAGATGGAGGCAGGAGGGATGAGACACCTGAGTACCCCATGGAACCTGATGGGAAAGAGGACGCTGGGGTCTAATGGCATGTGGCCTCCCTGCACAGAGGAGGCAGGACACCTCCTCCTCTGACTTGGGAACAGCTGGGCTTCTCTGGGAATGTGGTAGAGAAAGAGAGAGAGAGAGAGACAGAGAGAGAGACACAGAGAGAGAGAGAGAGACAGAGACCACACAGCAGTGCAAAGTGACTGAGAAGATGAGGAGCTAGTGAGGAAGAGACCCCAGATGCCCTGTTGGGTACAGGCAGGCCACATGGCACACAGGGAACCACAACACTGGGTCCACCCTGTGCACAGATTATGGGGACTTTCACACGCAGCAGTGCAGGGAACACAGGCCCTGAGGCACTGTAGACCCCCTGAGATCTTGTGCGTTCTAGGTCTTGTGTTTCAAAATTGTGCCATGGGAAGACTGTTTGGTCTGGTCATGTTGCTTGTGAGGACATTCCTGTCACTGACCTAAGGCAACATTGCAGAATGCAGACATACACGTCCTGCTGGTGACAGCCTCACTCAGGTGAATACACGATCCAAGGGCAAGATGCCCCTGAGACTGGTTAGTTCCCTTGGTCACACTCAGGCTATAAGAGCCACGAAGGAGATGGACCACTGGAGGAGTGGACAAGCTTGCTGCAGGGCCCTGCCAGCTCCGAGCAGTGAATGAGTCAGTACAATCAGTAGTCTGGGTTTGCCTCGAGTATGAAATCCTGGTGACTTTGACCTCACGTTCTGTCCTTTACACACCACCCTGCCCTGACATGTCATACCCTTGCTTCTAACCCCTGAGAACTCATAGTTACCTGGAGGCCAGTGATTCTAGATCTTCTTCGTCTTCCTCATCATCATAGTTCTCTGCAAATAAATTCAGCAATGTGCAGACATTAAACATAGTTCCATTGGCACCACGACGCATGCGGGGCCTCTCTGGGCAAGAGACAGACTGTCCGTGTGAGCTCAGGGTCCCTTAGAGAAGCGCACCCATCTCGTCTGCTGACGTCAAAGCCGTGGGTAGGGACGCCATGCTGACCCGTCCTGTCCAATGAGCCTGATGTGGCGGATCACTGTCATGGTGAGCTCTGACTTCATTGGGACAAGCTAAACCATATTTCAGTCTCAAGATCACTGGATACTTCACAGTTTCTTCCGGATTTCTCCAGCTATGTGTTCCCTTCCTCTACAAGGAGGCTCAGGGCTCTATGTCCCTTCACATCTCTCACATGGTCGGCTTCAACTAGATCAGCCCCAAACACTTAGAGGCTTTGTCTCCTCTGGAAGTGCATCTATGGGCACTCGCTCATCCAACAGTAACAGCTCCAGGCGGCACATTATGGGACAAAGTCCAGATGAGGGAAAAGAAGTCCCCGCAGGATAAATTCATCGTCACCTACAGCTGTGATGGCCCGTGCTCAGGCAGGAGCTCGAGAGTCTGTCACTCTAGCGCAGGGCTCGCTGCTCTCTAACACTCTGTCTCCTGCCCCAGAGGCCACATTCCGTCAGGGAGGACAGTGGCAGTTGGAAGGCCATGGCCTCCTGTCAACTGAGTTTCTCTTGTCTGTCCCCACCAAGGCCCTACCGACCCCGAAATGGCCACAATTTGACATGAAAACCAGGACAGCAGGGAACCTATGAACAGAGGTTGGAGTCTCTGGCGACCCGGCACCTGGGAGCAGCTCAGAGTCCCGAGGGCTGTGGCCACTGACCTGGGCTGAGCGAGCGGGCCAGGCCCTCTGCCAGCCTGCGTGCCTCCGCCAGGTGCTCTCGGTGGCCCTGCCCCTGGGGGCTGTCAAGGTGGTCGTGGGTGAGGAGGGCCTGGAGATGTCCACTGAGGAGGGAAGAAGCGTCTCTCCCTTTCCGTAGCAGGTGGCGAAGCTGGGTCACCTCTCGCGCCTGCACCTCAATGAGGAAGTCCAACTCGCTAGGGTGGGACAAAAAGAAAAATGTAGAACTAGAAGTCAGTGCATGATAAGTTATTAGGGATTTGGTAGTGATTTCATGGCAGATGTGCCTTTGAAGACTTCCAAAGAGAATTCTGGAACATTTTTGGCAACTGTGCATAATTTTTGAAGATGTTACCTCTGGAAGCCATTGCAGCTCCTGAGAAACTGCGGACTCCCAGGATCGGCACTTTCTAGGCCTTCTCGTCTCGATACTGTGAAGTGACATGTGTGTTGTCTGCTGACCTTCCTGCTGGGAAATTCCTGCAGTGGCCTGAGATGCACTGACTGGACAGCGAGTGTGACTCGCCCCTGCCTGTCAGCCTCACACGGGGACGAGATGGCGTCTGTGGGGACAGGAAGGCCCTGCCTGGCTCGCTCACCTCGGCTCAGACTAATCTCAAAGCTCCAGAAACAGAGTCCACAGCCGTGTTTCAGGGGCTCCGTCCCTTCCAGCTGAATGAATGCAATTGGTAAAATCAGCAGTTCATATACCCCTGTGTCTGGTATGTGGCTACATTCCCCTTGGCTCTTTCTAGAACCATCTCCATGTATTTACCTGCTCTGGTTTTTCATTCTGGACAGTGGTTCTTTTTCTTCTTCACCCTCCTCATCTGCAGGATTTTCTGCAATTTGAGAAATGTCCAGTGAGACTTAACGTAGTTCTCTGTTGCTCATGACAGACACAGTGGCCTGCCTGGGCGTGGAGACATGCACATCCATGTGTGATTTTTTGGACACACTGAAAAGTCTTGTCTTTCTATCAAGAAGTGGCCTGGCTGGGTTTCATGACCCGGCACAAAAATTCTTTCTGATCTGATGTGTGACCTTTGTGGCACGTTCTGTCTAAGGTTTTGGGAAGGGTTAAAAACCTCTTCTGTTCCCCAGGTCACCAGATGCTTGTCCAGGTTCCTCTGGCCTCTGCATCTGTACCGGTCCTCCTGCCACACAGTTGGTCCCGGCAAGCTGTGTTCTAGAACCAAGTGCTTTCTCTCCAGAGAGGGCAAACAACCCTATCCTAAGTCCCTCTGTGCACCCAAGGACTCCACAGCAACTGCCGAGTCGGCTTCTGTTGTTTTATCCAGGAAAATTGTCTATATGGAAAGGATTTCAGTGTGACCAACATTCCCGCCAGCAAGTTCCTCTACCCCACGGGCCTTATCCACCCCACACACTAAGGGGCTTTACCCTTGTCTCAAGTACAGTAGTAAATGCTCCCACTTTGCACTGTTATGGCTACCCTGCAAGGCTTGGTCACCATTTTACAGAAGAAGAAGCCAAACTTCTTCAAGAAGTTCTTGAACTTCTTCAAGAAGCCAAACTTCAAGAAGGAGGAATGAGACACTTGCTCACGGGTGGTGAGGACAGCACTGAGGACACAGCCTGGGAGACTCTCACTGAGTCCAGAGCGTTTCACTCTAACAAGCTGCCTCCGGTCCTTCACCCTGGCCTCCAGCCTGTGCCTGTGTGCTGTCTTTCTAGCCAGGCAGTCCTGAGCTTGTCATGGCTCTAGATGTGACATGAAAGGACAGGCTGGGACCAGTGTTGCCAGTGGAGGTTTGGAGTCTCTCCTAAGCATGGACTGTGGGTGATCATGACCTGTGGCCGCCTTACCTGGGCTGATCGTGCGGGTGAGATGCTCCGCGAGCCTGCGCCCCTCCGCCAGATCCTCCTGGTAGTTGTCGCTGTCCTGTGTGAGGAGGGCCTGAAGGTGCTGACTGAGGGAGGAGGAGGCATCTCTCCCTTCCCGTAACTTCTGGCGAAGCTGGGTGAGCTCTCGCACCTGATCCTGAATTAGGGCATGGTATTTCCTAAGGTGGGTAGAGGGAAAACGTCAGAGTGGAAAGGGGTAAGGACAGGTGGGAAGGACTCTGAAAGAGATGCTGTGACTACGACCCCAGGCAGCTCTTCACCGGAATCCTGCAACATGTTTGGTGAATGTCCATCACTTTTTCTGAAATTTCCACAAAGGCAGGTTTATATCTGGGGCATTGTGTACCTAGTTGCTTTGCCTTCTTAATATGAACTTTCTTTTTGTCTAGTTACGTTGCTTGCTGTGGAGAACCTGCCAGCAGGCTCGGCCCGCAATGAAGAAGGCAGGGACGCCTCCCTCCCTCAGTTTAACCACACAGGGGACAGCAGGCCATATGTGTTTGTCACTCTGGAAAACATGAATGATGACACTGCACCTGGCTGACTCTATGTTACTCAACGTGAGAACTGCATAGGAAGCGGCAGTCGACACAGGAATAGCAGGGACACCAGAACCATTCCTTAAACAGACCCTCCCTGGTCAGCTGATGAGATCACATAGGAATCCTCAGCAGATCTGTTTGCCTGGATGTCCAGATGAGATCCCCAAACACCACCTTAGTTCCTATGAGGAGTCCTTGATTGTGAGAATCACCTGGAGGCTGCTGGCTCTCGTCTTTCTTCCTCCTTAGAATCGTGTAGGTTTTCTACAAAAAATCAGATGACACAGTCACATGCCTCGGTTGCTGCTTTGTACAGAGCAGACACAGCATGCACATAGTCTCTGGATGAAACGAGGATATACTGAGAAGGACACTGCAGGGAGCCCTTGATGTGTCCTGGAAGAAGGAACTGGCCCTGCTTCCCTGAGCCACCGAATAGACAGTGCCTGTTGTGATTGATCTTCAACACATGTCCACTGCTTACCCCTCGTAAATAGTTACAAGTATTATTCTTTTTTGAGACCATGGGGAACTTGCCCCACTGTTTTCTGGAGGTGCTGCTGCAACCTGCCCCGGTAGATCCCCTGGCTGCTGCTGATGGACATGAGAGCGACCCTGAGATTAGACTGAGGGATGCAACACACAAACTCTCACGAAGAAGAGTCTCGTGTCCTCCTTAGAGCCCTGATCCTCGGCCATTCATCAAGGTTGGAATGTCAGGGCCAAGCCTCCCCTTCAGTGAACGTCCCACACACAGGCAATGCCAGTGGCATATATGTTCTGGTGCTCAGATGACTCTTTCCAGGACTCTTCCCACGACAAGCTGACTAGGAGGACAGAGACGGGAGCTCAGAGTCGAGGGACTCTGAGAACACCATCTCCAAACATACAGGCAAGACTGTCACCCTCCTTGATGGAGTACAGGTGCTAAAACACACTGGTGTATAATGACAATTAGCCAGACAACTGAAGGAGAGAGGAGATGTCTCATGAAAGAAGCGTCTGTCCGAGGATTCTGTGCATGTGCAGCGCAAGTGCAGAGTGGCCGGGACACCCTCAGTCTCCCCACTCTCGCCTCCCTTGGGGCCCACAGGCTGCCTTTGCCAGTGAGTGCCAGAGTGACACATGCATGCTCTGAGGACTAGGAAGAGTGCAAAGCTCCCTGACACCCTAATGTCGGTGCTTACACTTCAGGACTAGACTTTGGACCCAGTGGAGGTGGTCTACAGGGCATGGCTACAGAGAGCCATCTCTCTACATCCATGGGTGGCACAAAGACATAGAGGCTACCGGGAGACCACTGGGATCCTCCTTCTCCCCGTAAGGGAGGACTCACTCTCCATCTCCCACGCAGCCCAGATGTCATCAGTCACGAAAGCAGGACTGTCCAGAGCCTGGTGGGTGTCAAAGAAGTCTTGGCGGGTGGAAGGGGACAAGTAGCAAGCATCCAAGGAATCTTGCCCCAGGTCATTCACTGGGTCCTCCTCCCGCAGCTCCCTGCTAAGGGCAGAAGGGGAGGGAGCACCCATTTACCAAGGCAGGATTGGACATCACAGCATCTCAGCGGTTCCTGATTGGAAGCCTAAGGGAGACATCCCGGGAGGCAGAGGGGACATCCCTTCAGAGAGAAGGTAGAAAACCACTCTCTTGTGACTAAGGCAGAATGGGGCTGGGGAGGGCAGGTGGCCGTGGAGAGTGTAGCAGGTGTCCAGTGACTGTTCATGTTACTTGTGACTGGGAAGGACACTCCTCTCCCACTGCCTGGTGCCACCAGGACAAGCAGTACACACTGAGAACTGTCACTCTTACTATGGCTCCGCTGCAAGGTGGGTACTTTTCACTTGGAGAGGGGCAGTGAATGGAGGCTCCTGAGGCTTGGCTGTCCCCTACAGATCATCAGCATTGTAGGCCTTGATCTCTGAATATTGTGACCTCATATGATTCTGCTCAGCCTAGTTATATCACTTCTTATAAAATCTCTGGCAATAACAGGCTGGGTGTGGTGGCTCCGCCTGTAATCCAAGCACTCTGGGAGGCCGAGGCGGGCAGATGGTTTCAGCTCAGGAGTTTGAGACAGCCTGAGTAAGAGAGAGACCCACTCTCTACTAAAGCAAAAGAAAAAAAAAAAGAAACAAATTAGCTGGACAACTAAAATATATATATATATATATACATATATAATTAGGCGGGCATGATGGTGTATGCCTGTAGTCACAGATGCTTGGGAGACTGAGTCAGGAGGATCACTTGAGCACAAGAGTTTGAGGTTGCTGTGACCTAGGCTGCCACCATGGCACTCTAGCCAGGGCAACAGAGTCAAACTCTGTGTCTAAAAAACCCCAAAATTTCTGGCAAATAACAAAGTCGAAACTTGCAAAAAAAAAGGTATGTGTCTCATCTTGGATTTCCCCATGTGGGAAAGATCCATTGTTCTCCCTGAGTTCAGGGATATCTGGGATCAGTTCAACTCCAGTCAGCCTGGCACTGGGTTACTAAAGTTGAGAAATCAATGGAAAGTGGAAACCAGGGCAGAACCACCAAGAAAATAGCTGGCACTGAAAACAGCTGTTCACAGTTTGCAGAAAGAAAGAGACAGGTGCACTCAGCCCACTCAGGCTGTCCTGGATGTGGCCCTCAGATGTCCCAGTGCACTAACAGCCCGAGACTGTGAGTTACCTGGAGGGCATCGGCTCTGTTCCATCCTCCTCCTCGTCAGTGGTCTCATTTTGACTTTCTGCAAAGAAATTTAGAGGAACCAGTCTTATTATCCAGTTCCTATTTCACACGTCACACAAAGCCCTGTGCAATCACGGGGATGTAAATGTTCTCCCAAGGACAAAGCCCAGCATATTCTGCAACGAACCAGGGTGGTGGCTTCCACCTGTTCCTTCTAGGGAAGGGGCTGGGCCTGCTCTGCTGAGCTGCCCACACGTGCTACATCATCCTCACGTCGTCCTCTGCCCTCAGTTGGTGAAACAGTGAAATGTATCATCTTTGCCAGAGAATGCAGGGAACGTGCATAGCTGCCTTCAAAGTGGTGTTGATGCTGCATTCAGCTGTCCCCTCACAGATACAGTGGTTGTTACAGGTGGGATTACGCACTGAGACCAGCCCGAGGGGTGGAATCTACGGGAAAGTATGCACCGATGTCTGTGGGAAGGAGGATCTGGTGCTTCGGAGCCTAGGATCCTGCGCTACTCATAGAGCTAGGAGGTATCAGCACCCATGCCTGGATTTCAAGGACAACTCCAGATGTGGATGTGACAGGTGTATTTTCTCTGGTATTCCGACACATCCCTGGCAAGGATGAGTGGAATTTGTGGGGACAGAGACATTGCGATTGGAATTCAGGAATTACAGTAACATCTCCACAGACACAGGCAAGACATCAACCTACTGGGATAGTCATTGATGCTTTTTTAACAATGACCAGAATCGTGCAGGACAGATCACAAGTCCCAACACGAAAGAATGGGTCACGCAGACCCTGCCGTGCACACCCGTCAGCAGTGGCTGAGAGTCAGTGATATTTTCCTCCATCTCTCCACTCTGCTTAGCTCTGTGGTGCCTTCCGTGACCTTGCCATTGAGTCCTAGGGTAATGTGTTTCGCCTGGGATTAGGAGAGAACCTGGCTACCTGACACTCCTGCTGTCTGTGCTTATGCCCAGTTGGCCACCCTAATCCAAATCAGTGTGTGTTTCCGGGGCCTTTTGGCATCTCTCTACCTGGAGACAGGTGTGGGCACAAAGAATATGGAGGTCACCTTGGAGGATACTGGGACTCATCTACTTTATCCCAGACACACTCACCAGCTATGTCCTGGGAGGCGCAGACTTCTCCCTCATCAGGCAGCGAGGCAGGGCTGCTGGAAGGGTGGCAGGACTCAGAGGAGTCTTGGCCACTGGAGGGAGTGAGACGCTGCTCCCGCAGTGAGGTCTGCTGGGTGGGATTCGGCTCCTCCTTCTCCCCTTTGAGCCTGGGGGTGCGGAGGAGAGAATATTAAGCAGAGAGAGATCGGGCAGCACAGCCTCCCCAGCCCGTCCTGCTCAGGAATCAAAGGCAGAGGTCCCAGAGACGGGGAGGCCACCCCTTGACACAGGAAGAAGAAAACACCCCCCTAAGACTGTGGCTCAGGGAGGCTGTCATGGGGGTTTGAGGAAGCAGCAGGTGCTCAGTGCACTGGCCACATCGCATAGTGACGAGGAAGGACAGTGTCCTCGCCCTGCACGGTGCATCAGGACATGCAGCTCAGCAAACCGTGACACTTGCTGCAGCTTCCGGGCATTTTAGTTTCATCTCCGTGTCCAGTTGCAGTGAATAAAGCACCTGAGGCACCGTGGACTCTAAGAGATCTTGGGCCTTCTAGGCCCTATTCTCCCAATACCGTGACATGATGTGAAATTTTTCTTTCTTTCTTTCTTGTCTCAGTATACGAATAGCTGTGGAATCCCTGCCAATAACCTACGGCCACCCTTGCAGAGAAAAGCTGTGCCTCTCCCCCCGGTGACCTCCCATGGGAGAGGGAAGGCTTCACTTTGAGTGCAGGGACACTTGAGACTGGTTAGTTCATCTTGGGCCACAGGGCTACAGCTTATTAAACTTGAGAAATTGGTGGGAAGTGGAAACCAGTGTAAGGACCGCCATGTCCACAGACACATGCTTGCTAGGCAGGATGGGAGAGTTAGATCTACTCAGCACTCTCTGCTGCTCCCTGGGGTGGAGATCTCCAGGGTGCCAAGGTACTCACAGCCCCTGACTATCAGACTCACCTGGGCTCCGTGGGCTCTTGTCCTTCCTCTTCCTTCTCACCACATTGAGTTGCTGCAAATACAGTCAGACAGGACCAGTCACAACAGATTACTTGCCTCATGATCAACACAAACTCAGGGGCCTATGTAATACATGGAGGAAAGTATATTGGTGTGAGAACAGTATTCCATGGAGAGTATTCCAGGACGCCTTGGGTTGTGTCTTCTGAGAAGTGGCCAGTCTTCCTGTTCTGAGTCCCTGGGCAGAGTACCCCTGAATTGGTCCATCAGTGTCACCCTGTCCTCTGTCCTGACTCTGGGCAAACAGTTAAACGTATATTTCCAGTGAATGGGGACAGCTTGCCTAGTGGCTCTCGAGAAATGCTGCTGTAGATGCAGTCATTAGTCCCTCAGCTACTGTGGCTGCTATGGGTATAGATGAGATGATCCACTGAGATCAGGTGATGGATGCAATCTCTAAACCCTTAAATAGGAATGATCTTTGTTGCTAGAGAGGCAACACGATACTTTTCATTGAAGGATGTGGAAGGTGTCAAGGCCCCTGCTAATATTTCAGGGATAATTCCAGACTCATTCCAGAGGTGTTTGTATTCTGGTGGTTAGATGACCATTTATTGAGGACAGGTCAACATAGAGAAGAGAGAGCCTGTGGTCTGGAGTTGAGGAGTCATCAACACTATCTCCAAAGATATAAGCAAGAATATCCACCCACTCAGACAGTCACTAATGCTCAGAGTACCCTATTGGGGACCAGCATTTAGAAAGGACATTGCAGGAGAGAACAGATGTCCCATCTTTAAAGAATAGGCTGATGCATACACCTGTGTGCACATGCATCAGTGGTGGCTACAGTTTTCTGCGATTTCTTCAATCTCCCCACTGTGGTAAGCCCTGTATTCACCACCCTGAACCTGCCATTGGAACCCAGCAGGCACAGAGTCCACCTGAAGGACAATTTGGAGTGCATTCTCTTCATAATGAGGTACTCACTAGCTGCATCCAGCCAACAGGAGACTCCTTGCTCATCAAGCAGGACGTCACAGATGCAAGGAATTTGGTGGTTGTCAGACAGGTCATCGTGACTGGGAGAAGCCAGGTGGCCTTCATCCAACGGGTCCTGCAGGACTCCATTCACTTTCTCCTTCTCCTGGACTTCTCTGTTCAGCCTGGTGGAATAAAGAATAGGACCAAACCAAGAAGGATGGTTAGCAGATTCAAGGGGGTGCTGATTAGAGGCATAAAGGACTGGCCACAGAAGGCAAGGGGGTATCCTTTTTAAGAGAAAGAAAACCATCCTCTTATGATTAAAGAAGAATGTGGGTTCCTCGAGGGCAGGAGTGAGAGAGGTGCAAGTGCTCAGTGCACTGGCCACCTAAGGAGATGGTGAGGAAGGGGACACAACTGTCCCCTTTGGTACAGTGCTGGCAAGCAGCACACACAGAGAACCACATAGTGGCTCAGTCTCATGCGTGAACTGTTCAATGTTCCTGCAGCAGCACAGTGAACGCAGGCTCCTGACGTTGCAGGCTCAGGAGCTCTTGTGCCTTCTAGGCCTCCCTCTAGCAATATGGTGATATCTTGGAAATATTTCAGTCTGCTCATATCCCTTGCTGTGAATCACTTCCAACAAGCGAAGGCCAACCATGCAGAAAGCAGGTGGGCATCTCTGCTGAGTTCAGCCATGGGAGAGAGAACAGGTAGATTCTGTGATTGTAGAAATCCCTAAGACTGATTTGTTCTCCTTAGTTACTGGGAAGCACCTTGAAGACAGTAAACGATCTTGTTAATAGAAGCAGTTTTTCACTGGTGCATGAATGTCATCAAGGAACAAACAGTTTTCATGTACCTTTGCTTTGAAATTTGTGGTTCCTTTTGACATTTGGCCAGTGCCACTGGGCCGGCCCATATGTTACCCACCCTCCCCCAGGTGCTGCTTATTCATTGCTACCTGGAGGCTGGTGGTTCTTCTTCTTTCTCATCCTCCCGATCCTCATGGTTTTCTGCAGACAAATTCAGAAATGTCCAGTCAGACACTGAGTAGCTCCACATCAGCCCCACAGACACGGTGGGCTATTGGGGCATGGAGACATAGTACCTGTGAAGGACTTCAGCTTCACTGATAGAGTGATAGCACCTGTCTCATACTTCATATTTAAAGAAATGGCTTGGCCTGTTTTTCTGATATACCAGCTACAGATTGCCTGATCTGGTGTATCACCATCAGGGCTCCGTTGTGGAAATGGAAAACAAAGGTTCAAACTATCTTGTGTCTGACAGTTCACAACACACTTCTAACACTCTCTTGGATTCCTACAACTGCGGCATTCATCCTTCTGTAAAGCCTGTTTTGAAACATGGTGGGAAAGTCCTCTAAAAAGAGAAAAAATGACTGTATCTGTCTGTCCTGAAAACACCTGGGAGAATGTGAGTGTTTTGTCCAGCATGTCAGAATAATGGAAAGCATCACTCCTGTCTTCACAAGGAAAACCTTGAACAAATGAAACATCAACAGTTCTCGCATCTGTCAGAGCGTGGAACGAAGAGTGTCAACTTCTGCAAACACCGGAGGTGAAGACAAGTGAACACACAAAACTGCAAACTTTTGACCGCACACCAGCACATACATCTAAATGTGGACCATTTCTATGGTAAGAAAACCTAAGGCATAATTAACTGGCTGATTGCTGGAGTATGAGTCTGAGAAAGGAGGTTGCACTCATAGAATTGCCCAAGTCTTTATAGGAGATTTATCACCTGATACTAACCATTTTTCTCGTGGTGAAGAATTAGAGAGAAATCTATTAATTTATCTGGGCGTGGGACGGGGTGTTCCAGCTCTTTGAACTATACCAAGTGCATCCTGCCTTCCTCACAATCCCACCCTCCACACAAAGGATTAGACTAGAGCTTAACCAGTGGGTGCTTTCCCCGTCCCGACCAGGCCTGTGGGAAGGAGACTACCCACGCCCAGGTGCCTCTAATTTTCTTGTTTCCTTCAAGGGGGAAGTGTGAGGAGCAAACCCAGAAATTCAGAAGGAAAAATCCATCTCAGGCTCACAGGCAGTAAGGACAGCACTCAGGCTAGGGCATGGAAAACTCATTCCTAGACCAGGACAGTTGTCCCTCTAACAAGCTGACTCTTGTCTACCCCTCCTGGGTTACTGTAACAGGGGATGGAGGCTGCCTCCTCACCCAAAGGCCATGATGCATCAGGAGGAAGGACAGAGTGGGAACGCTGGGAACTCCACCCTGAGCACTCTGTCCTCTGCTCCCGCCAGCCAGCCCTGATCTCCTCAGGGCCATAAATGTGAAGTGCAAACCGGGACAGCTGGCTAAAGAGCCACAGTGTGAGTGGGGTGTCTTGTGAGCTGGCACCTGGGAGCAGCTCCGAGTCATGAGGGCTGTGGCCACCTCACCTGGGCTGAGCATGTGGGCAAGGTGCTCTGCCAGCCTGCGCCCCTCCACCAGGTGTTCACGGAGGCCCTGGCCCTGGCAGTTGTCAGCATTGTCTTGGGTGACGAGGGCCTTCAGATGTTCCTTGATGAGAAATGAGCCATCTCTCCTCTCTTTCAACGTCTGCCTCAGTTGGGCGAGCTCTCGGGCCTGTTGTTCAATGACCGTCCTGGCGTCCCTGTGGTGGGAAAACAACAAATGTTAAAAGGCACTGCTGAACAGTAGATTCTATAGGTTTGGCAGACGGTTCTGTGAAAGTATCTCCAGGAAGCTTCCAGGTACAATCCTGGCACATATTTGGTGACCTGCTTGTGGCAGAGAGAGAGAAGAATGTACAGGGAAAGTCCCCTCAGCATCAGAAAGTGCCCCCGTGAGATCCTTGACTCTCCCTTCATGTTTCTCCTGTAAGAAGAGCCAGGTGTCTTCCTGGATCAGCTTCATAACAGGGTCCCTTCAGTCCCTCACTGTGGCCAAGGCATTTTCTATGTGAAAACACACCCAGCACATTCTTGGTGACTGGACACACAGCCACACGAAGAAATGTGGCAGGACCAGCTGGGCCAGTTGAAAGGATGAAGACACCAGAAGACCAGGCCAAGGAGACAACGTTCTTGGGTAAGAGAATCAGAGGCCACATTCAGTCAGGCGGTGACTGTGATGCAGAGTAAATGGGATGGTGACTGACCAACATTTTAAAATGTTAATTGTGTGAATGTAAGGGGCACACGTGCAAGGTTGTTACAGGGATATATTGTGTAGTGTCGGAGTTGGGGCTTTAGTGTTTCGATCACCTAAACGCACAGTTTGACTACACTCAATGCTGCTGAGTTGATCACTTTCCTTTGGTTAATTTTATGTTATGTGACGTACACCTTAACAGTTTCTTGTTTGAAAGGAGAAAACATGGCTCTGAGTAACAACTGTAGGCCAGAATACATCATTAGTTTTGTTTTGTCTTGTTTTATTAATATCTGTGAAGAACACGCCTACCTCGTCAATTCTTGCCACTGTCCTGGCCCATGTGAGCTCTTAGATATCCCCGCTGAGCTGCCCCACTTCAGAGACTGGCACTGCCCACCTGCCTGCCCGCACACAGCGCCCTTACCTGAGCTTGTCCTCCAGGCTTGGCGTCTCTGCCCGCTCCTCCTCCCCGAAATCCAGCCTCACCCCCAGCACGGCCTCCAGGATGTCCCTGCACTCCTCACACTCTGAGAAAAGACACACATACCAGCCTCAGTGGGAAGCTGGACACGCTGCTGTGGCCACTACCCACAGGGGAGGTGGCAGGGCCCATCCCAGGGACAAAAGTGTCCCCAGTACCAGGTTCTATGTGGGGATTTCTAGAACGTTAATTCTCAACCTCCCATCTCCATGGCATTGATAATCCCCTATTGAAAGATGAGGAAAGAGAAGCTCAAAGACACATAAAGTTACTTGGCAAACAGTGACTTGGGACTTGGGAGAGTCAGAGTTCTCATCCCCTAAGGTCTGACTCTCATCAGGGGCCATATGACCAGCCGTGCAGCCTGTGACGTAAGTCACTGTGCTGGGCGTGACGCAGTGACTCCTGCACAGTTGGGTGGCCCGAGGACCACGGGACTGGTGGTTCCTCATGCTGGGAATGTGGAGAACTCAGCAGCCTCTCACAGAGAAACATCGTCTCTGGATGCACGTGTGTGAAATATCAGGCGTCAGACCACAGGGACCTGAGAGAACATTCCCACACTCTAGTGGGGCTTGGGTGAGATGGGAAGTAAGAGAACTGTGAGCTCACAGGGGTTACTCTCGTCAGGCTCTGCTGTCAAGCCTACACAAGAGTTAGTGAACGTGTTCATTACAACTCATATTGATAGGTGCTAAGATAACACCTCAGAAACAGAGGAGGAGACTGAGGCACAGAGACAACAAACAACTAGCACTGGCTCCCGAAGACATTCCCAGGGTCCTGCTCTGCACACAACACTGTGACCTCAACCATGTCTTCAGCCTTCTTCCGTCTTTTTTCTCTTCACAACATTTCACGTGCTTATGTTATGATTAGACGGAAAGGTGTCAATAAGACACAGTTTGTCCTTATCCGGAACTCACCTTCACTTCCACAACAGCCAATTTTTATTCTTCTCTTTAACTCCTTTGGATTTTAAAAAAAATACTTTTTGATTTATTGGAAAATAGTTTGTAGGAGAAGGATGGAAACTCAGCCTGAGAGTTGCCAGATTCCTCCTAATCCTGCAGTTGTGCAGATGCCTCTGTGCCCAGGATCCCCTCAGTCACTGGAGCTTCTCTTCCTGAGCAGGATAAGGGCTGCAGTGGCCAGGCGGGCGGCAGGGGGCCCATCCCCCACACTGGTTTGCTTGTCACAGGGGCTGCTGCTCTCCCCGTCGTCCATTGTTCACACGTGAGCCAACGTCTCCTAGCTCAGATAGTCACGGTCCACCTGCACCTGCTGGCCGTCCTGTGTCCCTGAAGGTTCCCCAGCTCAGGGACACACAGGGGTGGGAAAGCTTCCCTGATATAACCAGAGGCACCATTTACCTTCCAGCTAAGTTTCAAATGACTTTCTTGGACTCAAGGTAGAACCGGTGTCCCAGGAGGCAGAGCTTCCTCCCACCAGGGTTGGCCCCCTGGGCGGGGTCACTAAGGAATGTCCCAACTGCCGTTAGGAGCACACTGCTCTGGGAGCCCCTCTGGAGCAGGGGCTGTGTCCACCACCTTCCCCAGGGGGCAGCTCAGTGCTGTCCTGTTGGGCCTCAAAGGGAAGCCTGAATTGAATGGAAGCTCATCAGTCCCAGAAATGACAGCAACAGTGACGTTATGTGACTGCAGGTCTTGGTACAGTACGGAGGGTCCTCAGACAAACCAGTGTAATTTGTGCCCCAAATCAAAGGCATTTCCCTGGCAGCTGCAGGAATAAATAACTGAGATTTTATCTCACATCCCAACCTATTCCTCACCTGGAATTGTGGCCAAATTCTTTGTGCCTCAGTTTCTCCATACTCAGAAAAATGAGGTTAAAATACCTCCTTTTCCCTTCTCAGTAATATACTCAGGATGGAATTTATTTTGATAATGGGAAGAGAAGCACCGAGTGTAGAAAGCATTTATTTTCCCAGAGAGAACATACAGGATCCTTCATCACTGAGGACGATGAACCTAAAGAACTTACTGTATTTCTGCAGTTGGTTGGCCAGGCAGAAGGCCGTCCATTCTGAAATATTGAGCTTCTCCCTGAGGTCCAGAATCTGTTGTTTAGCCTCTGCCAGCCGGGAGCACAGTTCCCTGTTGCTGTCCCAGACGTCCATCTCTGCCCTCCGCCTGGGCGGGGGGCAGAGAGCCCCTGCCACGCTGCCGGGTGTGGCCAAAGAGACACAGCCAAGGACTGAGGAGGAGAAACCCAAACTCATGATGGGTGAAGAACAAGTGGAATCAAACAGGTTTCATGGGGACTGAGGGAGGACCAACACTGTACTTCTTAACTTACTGTTGGAAAACGCGATCCATACACCACAGACCTCGACAGTCCTTCACTTTGCAGTGAAATCAGGTTCCAGATGCCAGAGCTCAGCGCCGAGGGCACTGCCTGCAGCTCAGACTCTGACCAAAGTGAGAAAGGAGCTCGGTGAGCCGGGTAACTGTCTACGGTCGTCATAACAGAATCATGTGCAGGTGCACGGAATGTTAGGGGCCCCTGCCCCCCAGTTGCCTGGCCACGCCGATGCACGAGCCAGGTGGCCTAGACTAAAGGGGACACCACTGATGGGGACACCTCCTGAGCGGCCATGCTGCAGAGCGGTGTAGACACAAGCTCATGCCACAGACCCCTTCATTTCTCAGTAAATCTAAGCACGTTTCCTCTTGTCCATTCTTGTGTCTGTATGGACACATCTAGGCAGAAACGGTTTCCCCACGAGTTTTATTTTCTTCATGGTGGTTAAGTAGTCACCATTTCTTCACCATTAAAACAGATCTTAGGACTTTTCCTAAATTAAATAATGTAAAACTTTCGCAATATAAAAATGGAAATCTCTCGTGACATTCTGCTCTGTATCTTCCCCTGTACGGCCAAATCCATTAGAGAGCATAGAATAAAATGTAGTTTATAACACTAAGTGAACAAATTCTTAGTTTTCTGAGATGGTTTCTGTCCTGTCGGAACATTCCTGCTGTAACCAGGGTCACGGTGGCTTCAGTCCTCTCACGGGGGCTCTCACAGAGCCATTTTTCCAGCTTATTTGCTGCATTAAAGACCTTCTGATCTGGTTGGTGTACAGGGCCACCATTTGGGGCAGTTGGAGAGTGTTTTTTCTCCAGGAGCCACCAGGTGCTGCGACATGCAGTCAGGTATCTCCCATCACAGGACACTGAACCCAGCTCATTCGTGTGTCACCAATGCTTCACTCTGAGCAAGTTCTTGACCTCTGTGGGGACCCATTGCCCATCCAGACACTATCCAAGGTCTCCTAGTCTATCACTTTGGTGTTCCTCTTCTTGTTGCTACAATCTAACTATGATCTGTGACATACACCTCATGGGGAGGACCCATGCTGAAGATGTGTGACACTCAACAGTGACACGGGAAGCAGGGCCACTCTCTGCAAGACGTTCTCCACGTGGTTTGGACATGAATCAGGAGGGGGCATAAAGCCCAGGGCTGTCCCAGCTCCTCATCACCGTCTTCCTCCTCAGCAGGGGGGCCTGTGGGGTGAGCTGCTGATTCCCACCTACACAGACCCCTGGCTGAGTTCGGAGCAGACAACTCTCAGCGCCTCTCAGTGGGGACCAGAGCTGCTGTCCTCTGCTCCCCAGTGTGACTACCACAGGGCGCTACCCACAAGGATCCGTAACTGCCCTCACTGAGCTCAACGCACTTAGCTCAACTGCCCTAGATAAGGACAGGTGGTGGATTTCACAGAAGGGGATGGGTGGACCCAGGAGTGAAACAAGGGTGTGGGGTGTGTCTGTGTCTCTGAGCACAACAGTCACGATGTTCCCCATGCACGTGAACACAGAAAGTGGGTTCAGCCCTGGTCCCCTCCGTGTTCCCTGCAAACATGGAAACTGCTTTATTCCTTGCACATTCGTTTCTGATGTGAGATGTGAGAATAAATTATGAGCTACTGAAATTCTAAAAATAGAGTCATTATTTAATTAATTGTGATGTGACGGGAGATTAGGAAAGTGTGGGAAGCATCTGACTTATCAGCAAGAACAGGGATCAGCATCACCTTTCTGGCAGACATGGACTCATGGGTCCCACTAAACTTGCCGCATGGTGTCTCCAGGTGGCCATGGCACAGTCAGCAGCTACTGGCAAGAGCAGTTTTCTCTGGAGACCTCAGCAGTGTTGACCTTGACACGACCTGGGCGGCAGATGTTGGTGGCATCCTGGGAGGTCAGGAGTGTTGTGTCCCACAGGGGTCACCCAGCTCCTGGAAACAAACAAAAGGGGACCAGGACAGCCACTGATGTCACCCCATACCACATGGGACTCTCCCTCACTGTCACCACACTTCTCATGACTCACGACCTACTCGCCTGAGAGGTCCAGGGATGCTGGAACAAGGTTTCATTCACCTCCGTGTTCACGGTCCCCAGCTCGGGCCCAGTGCTATGGGGTCTCAGCAGTGGGCATCAGTGACTAAGTAAAAGTGGATTCTAACTCCAGCCGTCTCAGCCACATTCCTTCCCCAGGTGTCCTGTGAGGGAAGCTCTGCCTCTTGCCAGGGAGCTGCACATCTCCTTCCGTAGAGAGACCCCTGCCCCACAATATCCCACCCGGGGACAGTCCCCTGTGGGGGTCTGATGACACCAGGACTGCTCTCAGGAACTCCCTTCCTGCTCACTCCGTCATGGAGACGTGTCTGTGACCTCTCCACCCACTCCCTAGGCTGCCACAAGACCTTTCTCAACTGTCAGGGATGGAGAACAGGCCAGGTGTGACTACTTCATGAGCAGGGTCCCCGTTCCCTGGCTCACTGGCCTAGAGCAGCATGTCCAGCCCTTCCGTGCTCAGCCCACCCTATGTGGAGGGCGTCCGCTGCCAGGGCACCCCAAGGTTGAGGCAGCTGGAGCTGGGCAGAGTTTCAGGGGCACTTCCTACCCCATGGAGTTGGTGTTGCCCTCAGTGTGAACCAGCTCTGAGTCCAGCGTGCGGGTGTCCTAGGTCAGGTGCACAGGGTCCCGGTGCCGTGAGCTCTGCATTCATCCCCGCTGCTCCGCCCAGGCTGCTCCTCGACGGTTTGGGTGATGACAGGCGTCCTTTAGTGACCCCTGATCTCTGAACCCAATTTGTCCTCATTCTCACCCCCGTGTGTCCACCTGCTCCACCATTACCATGTCTTGGTTTGGGTCATTCTCATCCCCAAACCTGCTGGCTCACCTTCCTCCATCTGCTCCGTCAGTTTTGAGTTCTGTGGGTGTGGACTCAGCTCCAGGTCCTGCAGGAGACAGTCCCAATAGGGACTAAGCTCAGGTCTCAGCTGCAGGTCACGGGTCACCTTTACCACACAGCTCAACCCCCAGAGACTCAGAGCAAACCCAGCATGGAGGTCCTTGGGAGAGGGACAGTAGGAACCTTCGCTACCTGATGCGGAAACTGAGGCCCAGAAGGACTAAGATTGTCCCCAGCTCCCTCACCACTTGACGGAAGCAGGGCCACCTCATCAGCCTGGGCCTGAGCTTCCCTGTTGAAAGTGCAGAACTCTCCCACCAGGTACTTACATCTCCATTTCTGGGATTTGGGATCTGCCGTGGCTATTTCCACTGTTAAAACAAAATCTCAGATGGCTCCTTCCTGGGACATATGTTTCATCACAGTTCTATAGTTCTTAGTCCTGTGTTTCGTTTTTGTTTCGTTCTTGAAGAAGAGGGTCTTGCTCTGTCGCCCAGACCGGAGTGCAGGGACGTGAGCGCAGCACACGGTACCCCCAACACCTGGGCTCGAGGGATCCTCCTGCCTCAGCCGCCAGAATAGGTATGACCACAGGTGACCACCAGTACACAGAGCTCATTTGTCATCATCATTATTGTTGTTAATATTATTATTTGTAGAGATGCTGTGTCCCTATGTTGCCCGGGCTGGTCTTGAACTCCCGGCCTCAAGGCATGTGTCTCCTAAACCTCCCAAAGTGCTGGGATTATAGGCGGGATCCACTACACCTGACCCCGTTCTGTTATTTCTACTCAGTTTTCAATCAGTGACTGGTCTAAGGCGACAAAGGAACACAAAGTATTAAGTTATATGTAACCTAGTCAGAAAAGAAGTATATTTATATGATTATCTATAAATCATGTGTCTCTTCCGTAGGACAATGATCTTCAGCAGACCAGGGACTCTGTCCACCCTGGTGATGACATGTCCCCAGTGTCTCCACGAACACCTGCCACAGAAAACAGTCAGTAAATACTGGTCAAGTGAATCATTACCCGTCACTACAAATAATTCACTTTTGCCAAAGACGTCTTATCCCACCACCGTCCCAACCAAATTCTACCCTGGGTCAGTGCAGAAGCAGTAACAGCACAGCCTCGGCACGGGCAGTCTGAGATTCAAATGCAGCTTCACGCGTGCCTGGGATGCTTTAAAGGAGAATTTCTCTACCCGCTTCCAGGCTATAATCCTCATGTAGAAAATAGGGCAGCACTCACCACTAGGGTTTGGGATGATTAAACAGAATTACATGAAGCTGAAAGGCATCGCAAACTTTTCTAGACACAGAGCTAAAGAACATGCATGTGAGTCCCTGGGATACTTGTGAAAAGTCTCTGGAGATAAGGTCCAAGAACCTATTTCAGAGACATTTCCCTAGAGATTCTCACGTGAGAAAAAAGTCCACCATTAAACATACATCCTGGGAAAAGGTACCCAGAGCTCTGGTAGCTACAGGAACAACTCAGAGCAGACCATGTCCCATGTCCATGGTGGCCTTTCTCTGGGAACTGTCCCCTTTTCCCCATAAGGTGTCCCACCTGGTAGGGGACATGAGCGGGAACCCTGCTTCCCCAGCCTGGCTTTTAGCTCCTCCGTTCTCCTTTAGGTTTCTCCCTCTGATTTAAGTGCTGGAGAACCTCAGGTCTCATGTGACTCATTGTTTTAGAAACATCCCTCTTAGTTATCCCCCTTGGAGATAGCGCGGGCAGAGACGGGTTGTGGTTCTCTGCAGTCCTGGGCTTTCTGCTAGACCACCCAGGTGAGCTGAAAGCAATCAGGACTGGCAGGAGTCACGTCAGTAGAGAGGACCCAGGGGAGCCTGAGACCACGAGGGCAGCCCCCATGGGAGACAGTCAGAACCATACCCGGGTCAATGCCAGACCAATTCATGTGGGAAGCATATCCCAAGCCATTAAGGCGAGGGCGCTGTTGTGAGGATGAAGCAGAAGAAGGAATGAGTGTGAGAGGAAAGAAAAAAGTAATGATTCCAATGAAGAGGATATAAGTGCAGAGCCCAGAGCCCAGAGGCAAAGCCCCACGTACAGAGGATGAGTCCAGGCTTTCGACCGCAATCAAGCCACGCAAGCAACTGTTGCTGTTTAACTGTAGCCACCCTAGTGGTGTGCACCGGTGTCTCATCGTTGGTTTCTTCTCCGTTTCCCTAATGTCTAATGCTGCTGATCATCTTTCCTGTGCTTCTTTGCCATTCATGTGTCTTCTCTGGAGAAAAGTCTACATAAGACCTTTGCCCATTTTGGTTGGATGTTTGTGTTTCTGTACTTGAGTTATAAGAGTTCATTATATTTTCTGGGTACAAAATCGTTAATAAGTTTATCATTTGCCAGTGTTTTCTGCCATACCATGAGCTGTCTTTACAATCTCTTGTGGGTGTCTTTGGATGCATAAAAGTTTTTAATTTTGTTAGTGCCCAATTTATCTGTTTTTTTGTTTCTTCCTTTACTGCTAAAGCTTTTGGTGACATGTTTACAAAACTGTCACATCCAAGGTCAGAAAGATTTGCTCCTACATTTTCTTCTAAGAAGACTTTTAGTTTTAGTTCTTAAATTTAGTTGTTTTATCCATATTCAGTTAATTTTTAATATTTTGTTTGGTTAAGATCCGACTTCACTCGTTCATGCATAATTTTACATTGTCTACATGTGTAAGGAGATACATCTTCCAGTTAGCGGGATGACCTTATATTTGTCTCTACTAGGAAACTTTCATTATTTCCAAATGATATGAAAGAATAATAACAAATAAACATTTTTTCAAAAATTCTCTAAGATTATAAAACTTTCTGAATGCTAGGAACAATGTCATTGTCCTAAGCAGTCCCGCACTGCCCTCTGGTGGCTGTATGAGAAAATGGCATGAATGCCGAGGGGCTCCCTGGTTCTGTTGGCAAAAGGGGAAGATGGTCAAACTTAGATATCCCCGTATGCTTGCTGTAAGACCCTTCCTTCTTCTAGAGGAAGTCTTTGTTTTTTCATTTTACATTATAAAAAATAGGTCTCTTCCCAAGTGCAGAATTTCAGTGGGTATTTACTGAACACCCGAGTAAGACCCTGAATTCTAGGGCAGAAAACAGAGACACAGTTGGGGTTTACAGGGCCAGCAGCAGGCTGTAGGGAGGGGATGTGCTGTGAATACATGGTCTACATCTCAGCGACGGATTGTGTTAAAGAAAACAGTGCATCAAATCAAAGCATATGGAGGAAATCCTTCTGATCTCAGAAACAATAACCTTTTGAGGACATCTGACAGTACCACACCCAATGTATCTGTACACATTCTTCTAAATGTACATACAGAGTTTTTCCAACAGTGGGATCCTCCTGTATTCCCAGTTAATCTTTCACTTGTTATGAACACTATCCATGCCATTTAATGTTTTTCAAAATATGGTTTTAATGGCTTCGTAGCATTCCTTAATATAACCTACAAATAAATTACATGAGTTGCAGTTCCACTGTAGAAATTTATTGCCAAGAATAGTTTCTAATTTTAACCCAAAACTTGCCTTTTAAATTTATTTTAATGAGAATTTTTCTGAAGCGGAAAAATTCTTATACAAGTAAGATTTTTTACAGTCCTGGTTCCTTTCACTTTTTATGCCGTATTGTCATTTGCTTCTAAGGACCCGACGACATTCTTAATACTTTTGCAGTTGATGCTGATTTTTTCACTTAGATACCATTTTAAACTTGGAGTTTCAGAATGGTAAGAGACAAATTGGGGAATAAAAATGACCTTGTATATTAAATTCTAACTTATGTATTTCAAGGACCTTAGTTAATGTGCCTTATTATCTGCAATTCTTCTACTCTATCCTAGTACCTCATTACTATTTTGTGATTTTTTTGAAATAAAAGTGATTTATATAGTATTGCATAATGATGATAACTTAGCTCTCAGATTCCGAGGTATGTTAGTCTTTAAATTTCTTTCAGATTTTTCAAGTATAATTGATGTTAGTATAAACTAGAAAGATTTAATTATACAATGTCATGAGTCTTGACAAATGCATGTATCTATGAAACCATCACAGCAATTAGGGTAACGTGCACGTATCCATTACCGTCAAAAGGTTTTTATGGCTTCTTTATAATCTGTTGTGGGTTTGATGTACAGATACTTTTGTGCGTCTTTCCAGATTCATGCTCTGCTCAGGGAGAAGGTGGTCTATACAAGGAAGGAGCTCCGTGACCTTGCTGCTCTGCATTGACAGGTTTCCGTAATAAAGGGTAGATCTAAAGACAGATGTTAACATAGCCAGGAAAGAGAGTTACAAAGACTGTTCTGGAGGAGACTGACTACACCCTGAAAGCTTACCCGATCTTGCAGGTCTGTGTTGGTGAAAGTTTGGGCAGCAGGCATGGGAGAGGGTCTTAGGGTGGTGGACCAAGGAACAAATAAAGGTCTTGACTGGACTTGATTCATTGACACAAGTGTGCTCACTTTGGAATTGGGTCCCTTGTATTGGCTTGACCATCTTCTAGTGGTGTTGCTATCTGGCCCCTAGGGTGGCCTCAGTTAATGAGGTCAGAGTGTTGCAATTTCCTTGCCATGCTGCTGAGGAAGGGAAGAAGGAGTCCGAATGAACCAGGCGGGAATGTTGGAATGGATCTGTGGTGTGCACCCTGCTCAGCCATCCCTCATCATGCCTGCCGGAGGGACCGCAGCTCACTCCCTTCATCGCACCATTAAAAAGTGCACTGGTAGGGTCTTCCCAACATCCTCTTCTAGGATTCTTAAGGTTTGAAGGTTGTGAAATTTACGTCTAAGGAAGTTTACAGAATCTCTCAAAGTTCACATTGTTAGTTAATGTCATAGTTCACCCTTCCTACTTCAGTGTATTGTTAATTCAACTGACACTAAATAACTTATTACAGGCATCTGAATATGTCTGTATATTTTAGCACTAATACTAGATATCAACCCATTTATATTATTTAAATTTTCTGCTTATATCATATTCTGTTTAATGTCCTAATCTTTACTCACAAATTTTGCTTAAATGTAAAGTTGTAAATTATACAGCAAATAAAAATTAAATTGAATTTTTAGACACCACAGCATGTAGTATATTCTAAAATTGTCTTGAAATGAGCTCAACAAACCAGAATTTATGGAGATACTTATCTATTACTATCCATAGTAATATCTAAAATATTTTGTTCTTGGATTTAAGAATAGGTAAAATAAAGGAAGACTGAGAAAAAAATGTTTATGAGATATATTAATTGACATTGCACCAGACTTAAATTTTACTAAATATAACTCAGACCAACACCTACAAATGTCTGATATAATTCTAATTGCAAAAATCAAAAGAGATGTATGTGAATTTTAGCACAGGCAGTTTCGTTGGATTAAATGCTACAATTTCTATTATGCTTGTTTCAGAAATAAAGATGTATAAAGAACTACATGACCTTAAAAATAGCAAGAAAGCAAAAGCCATAAAGAGGTCATTGGATTCACTTAGGACTATCTGGAAATAACTATATTGATGCTTGTTGTTCAGAAAGGACAACTTGCTTAAAAACAAAGGACACTTTAATATCTGAGAGTAATAAACACTAGAATTTTTAGACACCACAGCATGTAGTATATTCTAAAATTATCTTGGAATGAGCTCAACAAACCAGTGAATTTATGAGAGAGAGTAATAAACACTAGAGCTTTTGGAACCCTGCAAAAGTATGGTTGAATCACTTTAGAAACAGAGCTCTTGTAATTCACACACACCATACGTTTTACCGTAGGAATGTAAGTTTACTTTAACATTAGAAAGCCTATTAATACAATTGGCTGAATCAATAGATGGTAGGATAAAAAATATACATACCTAAGATTATCTCAGTTGATGTTAGAAATGGAATAATTTAAAACTCATTTATAACAAGAACTATTATCAAGCTGAGAATAAAATGTAACTTTCTTAATCTGAAAAAAAAACAGTCTATCAATAGCCTATGGCAAATATAATTGATGGAGGACTTACATCACGTTCTCTTTAAAGTAAGAAGTAAGACAATATTCCTACCAGCAATGATTTGATTGAACATAAAATTAAAGGTACCAGTCAGCATGATAGCTACATAAATATATGTAAATAAAGAATTAAAGGAACTGAAAAAGAAAAAAAATATTATTTTTGCAGGTGATATAATTGTTGACAGAAAATCCAAGAGAATCTAAAAGCAAACTATTAAGGTCCATTGAAGAGTTCACCTAGATCACTGAAACTACATTTCAAATAAAGAAAATGTAGTAACTATAAAGTCACAAAAAGAATATTTAATTTCAGATATAAATATGTTATTTTAGAGTAGTAATTATGATGAGACATTTAGAAATAAAAATTAAAATAATTTACAAGTGCTTTATAGAGATATGTAAAACAAAATTGAAGTCCCAAAGATGCAAATAATGAAAAGATATGCTCATTGATTGAAATGTGTTGTAACATATTGATGAGCGATTTCATAAAACAATGTGTAAATCCAGTGCAATTCCAACCAGTATTTACTAAAAGTTTTCCAATGAATATGAGCTCGTGAATCTAAAGTGAATTTGAAAATATAAACATCCACGGATAGCAAAGATTATTTTGGAGAGAAAACAAGATAGGGTACTTTTTCTAGCAAATAGAAAGCCTAATTAAAAATTGTATTAATTTGTGGTGGACTTCTAAATTGTGGGAAAATAATTCAGTTAAAAATTCTCAGAAAATTGGCTATCTGAATAGAGAAAAGATAAAGTTATATCCCTGTCTCATACTATGTGTTACAAATCTTTCCAAATGAATTAAAGAGCTTATGTGAATAGCAAAATTTTAAAGCTTAGAAAAATATAAATGATTTTTATGATATTTAGTTGAGAGTAAAAAGATTAACAATTCAATATATGATGCTTAAAAAATTTGATTTCATAAAATTAAAAAAAAACTGTGATATGAGGAAAATGATAAAAGCACAAGATAAAGATTAATCACAATCACAAATACAACCAATGCCACTGATAATGAATTCAGATACAGAACATTTAAAAGCTACACATCAATAACAAAAGAACAGAAATCTAATATAAAATTGCCAAAGAAAGTCAACAGAGAATTCATAGAAAGAAAACTGAATGTCCAGTGTATCACTAGTAATCAAACAATTGCATATTTTAACAATTATACCATTAATACCAAGGATAATGGCAAAAAGCTGTAAGTCTAATAACATCAAATGCTGGAGTAGTTATCCAAAGACAGGACCAGTTATACATGATTAATGGGAGTAGAAAGTCATAACATTTATTAAAGTTAGGAAATTAAAGATTCATATACTGATACATCAGCAATTTCCTGGCTGATATCTAGTCTTGCATGTGTAACTTTTCATTGTTCTGAATTGCAATGTTTGTAGTAAACAGAAAAAGTGGGATAAACCTAAATGTCCTTCAGTTAGAGAATAGACAAACTGTGATTTATTCCCACAATGAAATAATATATACCAGTGAAAAGGACTGAAGTACATCTTCACAAGTCCGTTGACTAAACATTTTAACATCTAATATTGAGAGAAGTACTAAAATATTAAATATTTCATAAGTGTGAAAACAGGATATAATTCCTCTAAAACTTTAAAGCACAGTGAATGTTATGTGTATTTATATTATATATATTAATATGTAGTCTAAAGAAAAAAACTATTCACGGGGACCATCAACACAACTTTGGGGATAGATTTTACTCCTGGAGGTAGAACAGGAAAGTAGATGGGGTGGAATATTAGCTTTGCCTGGTACTAGCTTTAACACTTTGTTTATTAAAGAGAAAAATACAGAGAAAATAAGGTAAAATATTATATCTTTATATTTGGTAATCATTGTTATGCTTTATTCTGTACTTTTCTTTATGTTTGCATTTCGTTATTTTAGTTTTAAACTGAAAAAGTAATTTTATAATAAATTATATTTAAATTATTTGTGTAAACGTTAAAATCATTTTAATAAGATTATACTGTTGTGTATTTCAAAATATGTGTGCACACATGTGTGTGTGTTCTTGTGAATGGCTTAGATTAATAATAATGGCCAACATTTGCTTCTTCAATTACTTCCCCTGCCCTTTGCTATCCACAAAATACATTGAACTTGCTTAGAGGCATTAGTGTGGTATTTGAGGGGATTTTAATGTGTAAAGATGATTTAAAAATAATAAAATATACATCAATGCGTTCTCAAATGCTTATCATTTTAATATTTTAATAACTTTCATTCGATTTGCTAAGTTGGTTACTATAGAGCCTAATAACTATAAAGTTATAGATATATTTTTTATACAAGCTGCTAACTTTGTTCACATCAGAACTTTATTTGAAATATCATGTGTAACAAATAACAACAGAAAATAGTATCTGTAATAGGATATTGTTTTACTAACAACTTTACTTGTTGACATTTTAGGTATTATAATATTAATAAGTATTTGTATCTGTGCTGTGCACATTTGTAAGTACTTCGCATATATACATTTATTGAACCTCACAAAGCCTTATGACAGGGACAGCTCTTACAGAAGAAACAATAGAGTCAAGAATGTCAAGTAACTAGCCCAAAGTTGCATAGCCAGTTAAGTGACACATCTGGATTTTGCACTCTGATAGTCTTCAGGGATATGCACTTATCTCCTTATCTCATTCCTTCTGTGTATGAATCCCTTTTGTCCATATTGTATATGAAACTATTCCCTTAATAGTTTTATAAGTATTTTGTGAATGTGTGTTTGTATCACTCATTTTTTTAGGCTGGTAATACAGAAGTGATAAAGATTTTTAATGCTCCAAAAATTAAACTAGCCATCTCAGATGTGTTTATAAGACTAAACTTTCAAGCTTATCTAAATTATCAGTTGGTTGGGGTTTTGAAGATCTTATTAAATCTTCTATAACAAAAATAAAAATATTATATAACATTACTGAAAACATATATACCCAGGAACTGTTGTTCTAAGTGATTTAAATATATCAGTTTATTGAGGAAAAAAAATAAACTTTTTTCTAGAAAAAAAAAAAAAGAGAAGTATACACATTCAATGATGATTCATCTGAGGCAAAGAAATTGTAAGAACTTTATTTAAGTTCTCCAAAGTATGAGTTGCTAGAATTGGATGATGGGTTTCTATCAGTAGTTATAAAATGCTACTCATTTACATAAAGAAAAAAGAGTAAAGAAATATTATTGTTTTATTTTAATTAAGCCACAATATATTACTAAATCAAGGGAGCAAACTTTATTCTATATTTAACCTATATACTTATTTTAAATTATTTTTTAAAAATAATCACTCACCATCTTGAGTGTATTTTTGTGAGAGGTGAGAGGTAGGGATCCAGTTTCATTTTTCTGCATGTAGCTATCCAGTTTTCCCAGCACCATTTATTGAAAAGAGATTCTTTTCCCCAATGTATATTTTTATCTGGTTTATCAAAGATTAGGTTACCATATG
>CAUYRT010066819.1:0-43490 GCA_963574885.1 Lepilemur ruficaudatus | reverse complement strand
TGTGGTATTTGTCTTTCTGTGCCTGGTTTATTTCACTTAACATAATGACCTCCAGTTCCATCCACTTTGCTGCAAATGACAGGCTTTCATTCTTTTTTATGACCCAATAATATTCCATTGTGTATGTATGCCACATTTTCTTTATCCATTCATCCACTGATGGACACTCAGCCACATCTTGGCTGCTGTGAACAGTGCTGCAATAAACATGGGCGTGCAGGCATCCCTTTCATACACTGACTTCCTTTCCTTGGGATAAATCCCAGTAGGGGGATTGCTTGACTGTATGGCAGTTCTGTATTTAGCTTTTCGAGAAATGACCATAGTGATTTCCATTGTGGCTGTATTATCCCCACCAACAGTGTATAAGAGTTCCCTTTTCTCCGCATCCTTGCCAGCGTTTGTTATTTTTTGTCTTTTTGATAGCAGCCATTCTAACTGGGGTAAGATGATAATTTCACTGTAGTTTCGATTTGCATTTCCCTGATGATTACCGATGTTGAGCAAAAGAAACTTCAGCAAACTAAAAAGCTTCTGCACAGCAAAGGAAACAATCAATAGAGTGAAGAGACAACCTGTTGAATGGGAAAAAATATCTGCAAAGTATCATCTGACGAGGGACTCATATCCAGAATACACGAGGAACTCTAACAACTGAACAGCAGAAAAACAAGCAATCCTATTAAAAAGTGGGCAAAGGATCCGAACAGACATTTCTCCCGAGAAGCCACACCAATGTGCGTCTCATCTCAGTGAGCTCTCACCTGTAAGTGCGAACTTCCTCTCCTCCTCCGGCCTCCTGCCATCCCCGCTTCTCTCCCCTAAAATCTCCTACGCAACTTGCTGCCTCCGGACCCCACACGTGGTCATTCCAGAAGTGATCCCTATAACACACTACTGCCCAGTACTGGGGAGGACACCGTCACATGCACCCCCACGCCTGTGTCATTTCCACTACATCTTGTGTGGAGACCTGGCCCCTTCTAGTCCGGAAAGGTCAGCCCTTCCCTAAGCACCTGCTCCCCGGGTCCCAGGAGAAGGGCTCCGGGTTGGTGGGGCCTGGGGCTCATTTGACCAACACTGACATGCACGGTGCCAGGCACTGATGACACAGCAAACAACCTGGTCCCTACCCTCATAGGGCTTTGGTCTAAACCATCACAACACAGCGACCTGGGCTGCAGACACAGATGTGAAGAGACTGTGTTGAAGGAGAGGGCGGAGCACAGGCTAGAGTTCCGGTCGGCGGCAGGGCTAAGCTACGCACGGGTGGAACAAAAGCACAACGTGAGGGGCTCGTTCTACCTGGAGTGGAGATGGCACAGCGGGTAGAATCTGAAAAATCCAGGTTTCAGGCCCATAGTGACTTTACGCTGTATTACCTTGGACAAGTCACTTCTTTGTCTTTCAGCCCCGTTTCCGCATCGGAAAATGCAAAGGAACAAATTGCTTCCCGCCAACCAAAAACTCCAGGCTGCAGGCAGGTAACCACCTGGAAACACCTAGACTGGGGGGCATGAATCCCAGGAAAGGCCTCAAACCAGGAAATCCCTCTCTCAGCCTCTGGCAGCTCATCTGTCAAATGACACGTTCCAACAGACGTCCCTCCCAGTTCCAACACCTGCAGATTCCATGAACAGCACTGGTTCTCCTGAACCAACGACACAGAGGTTTTCAGACAGAGCAGACGTGGTCCTGGAGCTGCCAGAGTCGGGGTCCAGGTGGGCTGGGGAGAGATCTCCTTGGAGAGCAGAAGGAGAGCGAGGCTACGGGCCCCGCATTGCATAGGAAAATGTTTACGTTCCAACCAGTTTGGAGCGAAATGAGAACCAAATGTGAACCAAAGCTCTTGGTGACAACAGATTGATGTGTACCGCTGCCGGCAGGATAAGGACGCAAGGCAGAATAGCTGTTATTTCCATCTGCTGCTTTAAGGGAAAAAAAACACAAAACTAAACTCGTGCAGCATGCCGTGTTTGAAGGAACACAGAGAGGAAAACACAGACACCGAGGCTAGAGCGGGAGTTGTGCAGCTGCCTGTCGGTCGCCTCACTTAGGGCAAGTGAACGGTCATCCACGGCTGCCACCTCCCAGATCTTGCCACCCTGCGTGGAACAAAGCGCCTCCCACTCCGAGGCCCCGCCCCCACCCACAACGGCTCATTAGACGCGCTTGCTTTACAGTGTCTGCAAGGAGCAGCACAACAAAGGGCTCGTGTCATTTGAAAGTCTGCGTTCAGACGCGTAGCTGTGAACAACACTGAAGTCAGCGCTTGTCACAGTGTGCATTTTTCAAAGGGTATTTTAATTATTTGTATGGTGACAAGCTGTTTGCTCAATTATGGAACCTCGGGGACTGTGCTGTCAATCAAGTCTGTCAATTAGGAAAAACATTCTGACACCTTTTTTTCAAGTCAACTGCATGACTCCAATAAAGAGACTAAAAGTCTAAGATGCCAGCGTAAATTAAAAGATTTACATTTCTCAAGAGAACTTTATTCTATCAATCCTTTTCAAAGTCTCAATTCCTTTCCACAAGGAATTGTGCCTTTTCACAATTCTTCATTTTTCAGGTTTGATAAGGAAGCAACTAACTCAGAATGGCCAATAGTCCAACTGTTTCTATTTAACTGGGAAAAGCAAGTTTTTGTCAATATTGATATACGATGGTAGCAGGCAGTAAGAAAATCCGTAATGCTCCAAGTGAGCGGCAGGGGCTGATGTTCCAACTCGGCAAGAGCTTACAAAAGTTCTCCCTCCACTCTCCCGGGGCCTCCCTGCTGCAGCCCGAAGGGGTCATGGGACACCAGTGATGGCACCACGCCTCTACGTGTGACCCTCTCCCAGCGTCTGCCATCCTCTATCCCTTGTGAATCTGGCTCTCCGGCCCTCGGGCCCATCTGCCCCGGGGTCAAAGCTGGCATACAGCAGGATGGACTTGGCAGATACCCTGCGGTCAGCCCATGAAGCATATTTTAAAATATTTAAAACTGCATGGCTTAGGACTAAGTGTGCCCTCCAGGTGGCTACCCTGACAGGCCGCCCTCCTGACTGTTCCCCTACAGCCGCTGGTTTTCGCATTCTCAGTCAGCTTGCTCATGAAGCTCCCTTGAGGATTAAATGAGATGGAGCCTGTGGTGTTGGGGTTATCCTTGAGGGCTGTCTGACAGAGTCCCTGCTCTTAAGTGCGGCACTGTGCTACCTCCTGTGTTTAGAAATTATTGCTAAGACAGAGAAGTTTCTTAAAATGCATTCAGGAAATCAGGGCGCTCCTAGTGCAGCTTAAATTGGTTGAAATTGCTTAGGGCACAGGGTTTTGCGTTTTGCTCCCGTGCCCTGCCATGGGGTCGAGCATCCCCTGCACGGCCTCCAGGAGCAGCCATCCCAGCCTGTCGGGGCATTCACCTCGCGCTGGGACTTTGCTCAGATGTGTCAGGAAGTTTGCCTGCGGCCGAACGATTACTAAGTGGCAAAGCAGGGATTGCAAACCAGACCCGCCCGACTGCATAGTCTGCTGTTTCCGCTACAGCTTGCCGCCTCCCGCTAATGGGAGTAAAGAGCCACTCATTTAGAAACCACCGGCTTTACAAGTCCCTTCAAAGGACAGCAGGTTCCCAGCCCGTGCTCCACTCGGAGCACACCTGCCTCCTCCCCTCCGTGCTCACTCGCAGCCAAACTCAAACTTCCCCGTTGGGAAAGTAGCCAAGTCATCGTGCCTGAGCGCTGTCCCCAGAGAATGAAACAGAAACCGGGCGAGGAATAGAACAGGAACACCGCGCCTGCCTTCCCGCCCTGGCGCGGCTTTGAGCACGGGAGAGCACACGGCAGCACCGAGATGCGAGGACAGCAGCAAGGTCTCCCTCCAGCACCTCCCAGCCGGGAACGACCTGTTCCACTCAGAGTCACATTCAAGAACGATCACAGCAGGTCCCGCACACCCGTCCCCACCCCATCCTCATCCAGAGAGATCAGACTGCTTCCTGCTGGCCACCCACGTGCGTGTCTATTTCCAACAAAGAATTCTAGAAACAGAATAATTTAGGACGCAGAGCCGTGGCCAGGAGTCAGAGGACTGGAAGTCTACGCCTGCCCCGCCGGTAAATCAACAACAGATGAGGAACATCTCAGCAGCTCCGCAATAGTTCAGCGACATTTATGAGACGCCTACTCTGGGCTGGGCGCCGCTCGGCTTCCAAGGTACAAAAATGGCTAAGATGTGGGTCTGGCCCTCAGTGAATCTGCTGGCATTTCCTGTCTGCTCAGTAAGAAATGCAATCCAGCAATACTGTAAAAGTAAGGTTACACGTGAAGGATGTTATCAGCACACGGATCATTCAGCGCCGACATGCAGTATATACTCAGTGGGGAATGGGGTGCTGTACTGTCCTCAGAGCAGAGTCACCCGCTGACCCTGTACAGAGATTACCCTGAAGACAAAACACCACAATACTGACCAGTATCTTCAAATCTAACCTCTCCTATGCCAAGTCCCATGAATCCATATCAGTATTCAGAAAAATATCAATGTAAGCCCTGCCAAGTATTTAAACTGTAGAGAAAGCCAAGTTTCTTGGGAAGGAAAACTTATTTTCATGTTACTGTTAATGCTGTTGTTTATTATTACGATCTTCATCCTCATCATCCTCATCTGTGCATGGAGGGCTGAAACAGGCCAGGCCCAGAAGAGCTGCTATGGTTATAGCACCTTATTTAAGGCTCACGTTTACCTTGTACGTTAGCTGTTGAAGGGAGCGACTCCCTGCATTTTGCTAATGGGAAAACCAAGCTAAACAAATTGCTCCACGTCACTGAGGGAGTCCCAGGACCAGAGCTGGAACCCTGGCAGCATCCAACGGGCAGGTGCCATCACCCTGGACGTGGAGAGGGGCTGCAGCATCCCAGGAAGACTCCTGCCATACCTGGTGGCCATG
Organism: Lepilemur ruficaudatus; assembly: GCA_963574885.1. Classification (NCBI taxonomy): domain Eukaryota; kingdom Metazoa; phylum Chordata; class Mammalia; order Primates; family Lepilemuridae; genus Lepilemur; species Lepilemur ruficaudatus. The sequence goes on along the minus strand of CAUYRT010066819.1, from coordinate 38,560 downwards.
CTCAGCTGGGACGGCTGCTCTCCAGTGCTGAGGCCCTTGCCCACCAAGCACTGGTCCGGCTTACTTTCCTGGAGAGGGGGAAAAAAAGAGAGTCGCAGACACACCCCAGAGAAGGGGCTTGCATCCCAACTCCAGCGCTCCCGGGGGCTCCCCTAAGGCCCAGGGCAGGTGCCCTGAAGGTGGACCCCTCCCCAGTGACACGCATCCCTGGAGGGCCTGGGAGGCCCTGGATGTGTCTGTCTCGTCAGGTCCTGGTTATTCCTTCGCTTACAAGTAGACAATTAAGCCAGGAAATACATTTGACAGCAACGAGTCTGTCATCCGCAAGTGTTTGTGGCACCAAACCAAACGTCATCACCACTGTAGCTTATGCAAATGCTTTATCAAGGGCTGCCCGCATTCCTGAGGGCTTTCAAAATATTTTCTAGTAATTGCTGATAGAAACGCTTGAAAATACTTTCACGCCATATTTTGCTTGGGGAAAATGTGGACGCATTTTTCTCTTTTTCAATACCGTGTCCTCTTAATAGAAGATGCGTCTTTGACAAACTGAAGAGAGTCCTGCGTTTCTAAGAGAACACCTGGGCCCGGTCCTGCCTCCCTCGCTTACGAACTCTGGGCGAGTCATTTGTGTGTTCGGAATTTCACCTCCTCGTCGGTGAAACAGGGGAGATGTTCTTCATCTCTTGACCCTGCTGCGGGGACTACAGGCGATGCAGTGTCCGGAACACAGAGCCTGGCACACGCAGGCTGGGGGACGGGGAGGAGACGGGCACTGACCCCACAGACTCAGGGAGGACACCAGGGGACAGACAAATGCCAAGGGCACGGGGTACACAGCAAGATCTCGTATCTGGTCATTTCCTTGACAAAGAAAACGAACAACATACAAGACGTAACCAGGTGACCGTCCTAACGTATGGGTAGTACACACTGGTTTCAAATAGTGTTTTCATAAGCACGTAAGTACTTGATGTAACACACCCAGTTATTTTTAATCTATTTATTGACACACATGACTTAGCCACCACTGCTAGCAAATTCTAATTTGGCTAGTTCAAAAATATGCATCTATCTGAAATAAAGATGTTTTAGATTTTTTGAGAAATATTTAACTTCATAAATGTTCCTTACTTTATACTGTCATTCCCTTTAATTCGAACTGATAAGAATTTGGATACTCAACAAGGAGGTCTTTGAAGTATGTTTCTGCCTTAAATTCTAGAACATTCTGCTCTTTATTAAGAAAACTAGAAAGATTCGTTCTGCTTTAAGCCCCCTAAAGTAGAGCATATATGTTTGCTTTAACTTATTTATACCTCTTAAAGATCAATAAAACAGATTAATAAAACTCAGATATGTTAACAGAAAATGTCAAAGAACAATTACACCTTGATTAAAATCTTCCAGCAAACTTTTCCCCTTAACTGGGGTTTCTTTTACTATTAAAATAACTGGCTTGACTTTTTTCCTTGTGGTTTCTTCAGACTATATTACAGAAGTAATCACTGTTCCCCCAACAAATATTTGCCAAACCCCGACTCTGGGTCTGATATGGGCACCAGGAACATCAAAAGAATCAAAGTCATGTATAGTGTCTGCTTTATAGAGTTTAGGGTCTGGAGGGGAAGAGCGCTGTTAATCAAATAGTCACATTAATAAGTATATAATCATAAACTCTGAGGAAATTTATGAAGGAAAAGTTCACAGGCAGAGAACAGCAGACCAGGCTAATCTGCAGTGAAAGGGCTGAGCTGCTAGTTAACTAAGTGAATGCAGGGAGAGGAGTCCTAAGAACACTAGGCAAAGAAATAGCATGTGCAAAGGCCCTGGGGTAGAATGTACTTTCAGCCAGCCAAGCAAAAGCACAGAGGGCAGGGGGAGGGTGGCAAAGATGAGGTTAAAGAGGCAGGCAGGGGTGAGAGCTCATGAGTGCTATAGGCCATGGTAAGGACACTTGCTGGTCTTCACTGTAAGAGCTGGTACCCTATAGAGACCAAACCAACGACAGCACAGCGCATGCACAAGAGAAGGCAAGGATGGGCACAAACAGACCACGTGGAAGCAGCTCTGGGAGACATAGCTGTAGCTCAGAGTTGTGGAGTGGAGCTGGAGAGAAATGGTTGAATGTGAGAAATATTAAGGTGGGAAACAGAGGACTCAGAGTGAGCAGGAGGAGGAAGGAAGTATGTGCGCTATGGATGGACAGGGATGCCACTTTCTGACTACGGGTCCCATGGCAGAAGAGCTCTCAAGAACACCGTGAGTCCAGTCTTAGACACGAGGAGTTTGAAACGCTTGAAGCAGCCACATGGAGACGTCTACTTCATTGGCGATCTTATAAATGGGTATGGAGCAGAAAGGAATATCTGGCTTGGAAATGAAAGTGGACTCATCCACGTGGGCCGAAGGGAAGAGCAAGGAGTGAAAGCAGAAGAGAAGCCCACCCTTGAGGATGCCCCAACGGGGGACAGGCCAGGGGGCAGCCAGCGGGGAGCAGGCAGGAGGGGAGCCGGGCAATTGCAGCAGCCCAAAGGCGAGCCAAGACAGGTGGCGGGGCCAACAGAGAGCTGAAAAACACTCCAGGCACCTGCAGAGCTGGAAGCCACAGCCACGCACACTGAGACTCGCCATTTCAGTGAAATGACAAGTGAGATTCCTCTGCCACTCTAAGTGCACCTCGTCAGAACTGTCCTCACGAACAAAAGGAAGGTATTTCATTTTTAAATGACCAGGTTGAATCCCTCCTTTTTACAGATGAAGACATGCTACGGAGCGGGGTGACGTGACTGACAGGGGGCAGAGCCCAGAGGTGCACCCACTCTGCACACGCCTCTCTGCCCACCCACGCCCCTCGGGGGCACACCCCACTTTGCGGCGGAGCTGGCTCATGGAAAATCAGGCTTATTTCTCGGATATAAATGCACGAAAACTAACTTCACTGCACGATACCAAACCTGCCGAGCCAAGCGCAGGCTTCTGTTTTCTGTGCTTACCTCTTTGATCGTGGTGTTTCTTCCCCGCCACGAAAACCACCATCTTCCTCCCTTTTTGGGCATCTTATCCCTCATGATAGATTCCACAGTGGCCTGTTTTAAATGGATGGTAACATAAATAATGGAACCAAAAAAAGATCAACTTAGCACATTCAAACCAAAAGAAACATACATGCAAATTAATGTAAGATTAAAAAGAAAAAAAAATCAGAGAAAACAGAACGTACTATTTGTGAATTAAAAATTTTAGAGAAGCAAAACCTAATGGCGTCCAAAATTACATTAAGGTAACTTAGGCATGAAGACTTGAGAAGGTGTTAAAGGAATCAACAAACAACAAATAAAATACAACACAACGACAACAACAAAAAAAGAAAGCATTAAAAATCATTAGTGATTAGTAAGACCAGAAGTTTCCAAATTAAAGTGGCTTACTGGTTAAGATATACTGTTATCCTCAGTATGATGATTATAAAATAAAATATGAAATGATTAATACGAGGCATAGGATACAACAGCGTTCAACAAAAGGTAAAATACACAGAAATTTTTAGTAAGTGTAAATTCCAAATTTTGACATTAATAGATGCGTTTCACTTAAAATCTCAAATATTAAAAAGAAAATTCATACTTTTATCCCAGATGAACGAAAGTTTGATGGAGGAGATTAAATACGAATTAATTTACTAAGTATTTCCAAAGAACAAAATGCCTACCTTGAGGCTAATTCTAGGACCAAGGTGAATGTTACCTAATGTCCCTTCATCAGTTTACAGAACTTTCAAGCAGCTGACGCCCCAGCTACTAATGAAAGGAAAAGTTAGGTCCTTTAACTCCACAGGGTACAGGTAAGTGGACAGATAAATAATTCACCGTTTAGCTTAAAAGACCCCTCTCTGACACAAAAGAACCTGAGTACACTAAAATGCAAACCACTCATGCCCTGTTCGTGAATAGGACAATTCACAAAGATGTCAATTACCCTATTTCCCCTACATCCACTCATAAATGCAACGAAACCCTGACTTAAAAGAGAGAGAGAGAAAGAAGAAGAAAGAGAAAAACTAAGATTATTTTCAGACCTAGACAAACTCTTTCTAAAGTTCATTTGAATAACAAAAAAAAATAGCCAAGAAAATTCTCAGGCAGAATAGTACTAAGTACATCCAAGCTCTGCCAGATATTAAAATAGACGTAAAAGCTACGGTAACTAAAAGAACGCAGTCCTGGTACGTGAGTAAACGTGTCGCAGGAACAGAAGACAAAAGTCCAGAAATAAATCTAAAGTCACAGAGAGATTTAACAGAGGGTGAAGTGGTAATTGCCCACCAGTGGGAAAAGGGTTCTTTAATAAATGGTGTTGGGATAATTCAGGAGCTAAGCCGATCCTATTAGTTGCCCACCCGCCCCCCGGTCTTTCTTGCCGACAGACCCCAAACTCTGCTCGAGAATCAGGCTGCAGTACGTTCAGGGAAGACAGCAGCAACCCCAGAGGGTGAACCTCGATTGGTCGAAGCCATTCACAGTCATCCCGTTGTCTTGCCAACAGTGAGTTTAGGGGTGATCACGTGACCAAGTTTTGGCCAACGACATACGAGAATCTGCCCCCACCCTTCCTGTGTTGGACGTGGTCCTATGAGGAATTGACGGGCGGTCGTCTTGTGACCATGCAGAAAAAGCCACGAAATTCACAGAGAAGCTAACCCAAATCAATCGCCAGCCTCTGCGATTATTAGCAGGTGAGATCACACACCCCTTATTATTTAAGCCACTTTTGGTCATTCTGTTTCCTATAACCAAAAACATCCGAACAAACTCAACTAGCTGGGAAAAAAACGCTCTGGTTCCTGACACCTCCCTTATTACTCTCAAAGTAAAAGGTTTAAAATGAAAGAAAGCACGAGAAGAAAATGCAGGACATATTTTCACCAGTTTTGAAAACAGAGAAGCAGGGCCACCCTCGGTGCGACACAAAACCCAACAGTCACAAAAGGTAAGACTGACAAACTCTACATTTAAAAACAATTTCTTTATTAGAGAAATGCCATAAATAGAGTCAAAAATTACTGACTAAACCTGTAAAAAGATTTGGCATGCATATCACAAGAACTAATTTCTTCTAAGTTTCACAGCCATGTGTATTTCGTTTTCTGTGACTAAAACCTTTAACCATGCTGCTATTGCGTTTGTCTTTTCTTTTACTGATTTGTAAAAGTTGAAAAATGTAACATAAAAAATTGTCCTGAGCCATGGATACCAGGGCAGGGGCAGAATAAAAACCACTCTGGAGAATATGCCCTCAGCCCAGTCCCCGAAGAATACCAGCAGACGTGAGGTCACAACCCCCAAATCACAACACACACACACACACACACACACACAACCAAGACGGAGCAAGTGGAGACTCAACAGTCAGATTAGACCTTCAAGAATCTCAGACATTAGGACAGGCACAGTGGCTCCCACCTGTATTCCTAGCACTCTGGGAGGATCACTTGAGCTTAAGAGTTCAAGACTAGCCTGAGCAAGAGTGAAACCCCGTCTCTACTAAAAATAAAAAAAATCAGCTGGGCACAGTGGTGCACACCTGCAGTCCCAGCCACTCGGGAGGCTGAGGCAGGTGGATCACTTGAGCCCAGGAGTTTGAGATTGCAGTGAGCCACAATGATGCCACTGCACTCTAGCCAGGGTGACAGAGCAAGACACTGTCTCCAACAACAAAAAAAAAAAAAAGAATCCCAGCCATTAGAACTGTCTGAGTGACTACAACATCCCAACCAGTACAAAGCACTTGCTAAGTGTTCAAAGGATACAAACAAGTGTAAGGCAGAGTCTCTGCAGCAGAAAGAATGTATAATCCGGTAGGAAGATATAACATTAAAACGGTTAACAATTCCTGGCCAACTGTCCAGTGAACTGTTCAGCAGAAGATGACACACTGTGGGCTGGCAGGTGCGCACCTGCCCTCGTAACTCTTCCCTGCAGCCACTCACCTACTCTCCCCTGCAGACAACACACTGCCCAGGCCCTATTGTGGCTACTGCCTCAGAGGATCAGGCACGGGGCTTCCTGGCTGAGCAATGCCCGACGCTGGCGCTGGCACCTGGTACGTGTGGCACCTCCCCGCACCCAGGCCCAGTGTCTGCTCCAACCCTTCAATGGCAATGCTCTCCCCTTCGTCTTCACTGGGCTCTGACACCCTGGCACCCATCTGCTCTGCCCCCACTATGTCCCTAGCACGGCAGGTGTTGGGAAAGGGATCCTTGGTCTGCACTGCCATGATTTTGCCTTGATACGGAGGAGGGGAAGGACGTCCAAGGTGTGAGAAAGATCTCAAACTCCTAACACGTCTGCCCACGAACTTCAAAAGAGTATCATGTAATTGACTTTGTGGTTTCTAAAATAAAAGTTAAATTCCAACCACCCAGCTTAACCTACCCATCATGCCTAGTGTCCCCTTTTCTTTCTCATGTTAAAGCTCACCTTTGGCAGAGGTTTCTGGAAGGCCTGCATTGCCAGGAGCAGAGGTGCTGCCGTTGTCCAATTATAGTATCTAACACAAAACAATGAAACAGATGTCAAAAGACCCAATCTCAGACCAAAAACCTTTCTAATATCATGCAAAACAGTCATGGAAAGCTCTGGAACCCCAGCAAGGTCCTTAAAGAGCTCAATACTCTTGCTACATCCCCCGCTCACCTCCACCTAACCCCAGTGGCCACAGTGAGGGGCCCAGCAGCAGTCGTGCCAGTAGGACGGACAGACAGCTGGACATGCCGGGACACTCTGGCCGCCAGCTCTGCAGCAGCCCAAACTCCACCATGCGGCCGCGGCACCAAACCACAGCGTGCTTGTGGCATGTCCTGCCACATTGCAAGGACAAGGCAACCCAAGTTAATACGTAAAGCATCCACACCTTCCACTTAGGAAGAAAAGTTTGTTAACAGTCTGCAAAGACACCTAACACATCTCTTGACCTCAGATAATAAAGTATTTACAAGGGGTGGAGACGTAGGTTATGCCGTTATGTCCATGTGCTGTGCAGGGTCTAAGTCTCACAGACCAAGCACCGCGATCTCACATGTTCAATTACCAAAGCTCGTGCAGACGAATATTAAATCCCCACAAGACTGACAGTTTCCCCGGCCTATCAGCTGTGCTGCCCATTCTACTGGCATAGGATTCTGCCAGTAGTGAAGACAAAATAATGAAGTCTAGCAAAGATTTCATTCCATACGTTTCTAAGGCCTAAGGTCTAGGTCTCTATATTTAAAAAAATGAAACTGGAACAGTACCATGCTACTGCCCAAACCACTTTCCACACGTACTTACTTATTCCCAATCTTGACCACGAGATTGGGGTCGTCGATGATAGCAGGGTTGTCCACAAACTGTTGATAGGACACGGCCTGTTCCAAAAATGCATCTGTGACAGCAATCGTAGGGGATAAGGGGAAAAGAAAAAGAAAATTCAGCTCACAATTAGGCCTATTTTTATTTTTTTTCCCTTTTTTTCCCATTTATTTTATTTTTTTATTTCAATAGATTTAGAGGGTACGAGTGGTTTTTGTTACACGGTGTATTGTATAGTCCTATTTTTCATTCAGTCATTCACAAGTGTTTTCTGAGAGTTTACGCACTCCAGCTGTGTGGACAATCGTACAAAAAGCACGAAATGCATTTGTACAGGGAGCCTCATTTTGCTTGGGGGGTAGCGTCTGTGCAGAAATGAAGGGAGGCTGTGGCCGGGACTGAGGCCCCGGGGTGGGGGAGTGCACCCTCAGGGAGGGCGGACACTGGGGGCAGGTGTGGAAAACACAGCACGCACGCCCATCTGCGGAGGCACAGCAACGGTGATGCAGGGCTCAGAAACCAGCTACCTCGGGTTAAGTCACAGTTATCAAAGTGACCGTGGGCAAGTGATTTATCTTCCCAAGCCTCAGCCCTTTCTCTGTAGCAGAGGGACAATAAACGCATCCACCTCCCAGGGTGGCCGTGAGGAATGACCAGGTCGTGAAATGAGATGAACGGGGCCAGCCAGACCCAGTGAGCACCGTGTTCCTGCCCACGGTGGAGGGAGGGTCCGGCTGGTGCCGGCGCCAGAATACAGAGGCCCCAGCCTTGTGTGAGAAGAACTACACACAAGGGACTGCAAGATGGAGACAGGAGTGTAGCGTGGCAACCCTGGGTGGGAAGGGGACATGGAGGAGGAGGCCCCTGCGAGGACACAGGGGAGAAGCAAATGGCCTCAGCCCTGCTCCCTGCCAGACACACAGGCTGAGGCGGAACGGAAAAGAGAAAGTAGAAGGTGGGGCCGGGCATCTAGGTCCGTCCCTGAGTTCAGCAGCTGATAACATCTGATGCATCAGCTGGGGGTCTTGGGCACACCTCACCACGGAACTGTCCTGAGACACTAGAAAAGCTCTGAATTAATCACCTACGCCCACCCTGACAGCAGCCTTCAAATCCAGAGAGAAGCCTTCCCGGACTTCCTCAGACAAACCCAGCCCTCGCTCCCCCCCGACCCCCAGACCTGGAGCATTCCCCCGACACCTCTACACACTCTGCTTTAACAAGACTGACATTCCCGCTAGACCACAGGCCCCTGGAGGTCACCTCCGCAGGCTGGCCTGGGGCACGGGAGACACACGGGGTGCTGTGCAAACACGCCTGAGCATGGCCACGTGCAACCCACAGAACCCTGAGCTCAGCTGAGCGCAAGCCAGAAACATCTGGGCCCTGAGCACGAGTCATCTGTGCTACCCACCGGGACCAATGCCGGGACCTCATCTCAGAGCCTGGGCCCCGCGCCTTCCCACCGGCGGCCACCAGGGGGCGCGCGCGGCCGCGGTACCTTTCGTAATCTCCCGGTTGTCGCTGAGGCCCCCGCACAGCGAGATGGCGATGGACGGCAGGTCCCTCAGGCCGTCTGACGTGCTCTCCACGCCGCTGTCCACGCCCGAGCTGCCCACGGACTGCGGGGACTGGTTGGCCGACCGGGCCCCGTTGTCGCTGGCGTGTTTGGTGAGCCCAGGGGGGTCTCCGCTGCCAAGAGGGAAAGAGAAGATGTTCCTACAAGGACACTACACCGCCGCTTCCACGTAGGGTGGCACAGGATTTCATCTTAGGGCGGGTTTGTCATGAAGGCACCGTGACAAAGAAAGAGAAGGCACTGAATCACCTTAGGAGAGGAAACCATCATGCTTTGGCCCGTTCCATCTCCTTGTCTCCCCTCCCAGCAACCCCCCTTAAATAAACTCAAGAGGGAGCAACTGTCCCCCAGGCCTCGCCCCCTGCCAGCGCCCCCACGGCGCTGGCCCCGGTCACATCACAGGGGAACCAGGGTGGGTCCCCAAGGACCACGGGAGAGTCTCTCCTGGGGTGGGCAGGCTGTGCAGCTGCCACTCATCTGGGCTGCTGGGCCCGACCGCCTGCCAGGGGGAGCGCGGGCCACGCGCCTGCACACAGGTGGCCAGGGACACAGCCCGGAGTGCTTGGCTGCTTTTCACAGTAGAACGGGAGCCTCCCGCTGCCTTTTTCTCACACACTTTCTAGTCAAACACAGGTGAACGCTGGGCTCGCACGGATTAATATGCAGATTACAGAAAATGATATGAGGAATTAAACGAAATTTTACTTTTTGGGGAAATACAGGGCTGCCACTTCAGGATCCATGTCCGTGAGGTCATCCAAGTAGACGCCATCGGCACCAAGATGCCTGCTTCGTTTATCTGTAAACGTAAATGGCTCGAGTCAGAAATCCACGCTTCCAGAAGCGACCTCAGGGGCTTGTGTCTACAGAAAACAGCTTTTTGGCACAATGTGCACATCTGCTCCCCTGCACCCTAACAGGGCCCAAAAGCACCAGGGAGGGGCGGGCGGTGCGGCATTACTGCGGGGTCAGGCTGCCCAGGTGCGCGGGTGGACAGGCTCTGCCGTTCACCACCGTGTGGCCGGAGCAAGCGCCGTGGCTTTGCTGGGCCTCAGGCCCTTGTCTGTAAAGTGCCTGAAGTGTCCTAACACTCAAAATACTGACACTACTACCATCATTATTATTATTATTACATGATAAAAGCTTTCTTTAAGCACTTCCCCATCACTACTCCAAGGCACAACACCCTCAACCGTGCACTGTCAGACACTGCATGCCACGATTTCAAACTTCCCCTGCTTCGGGCAGAGAATGATGTGATTGGTTTGCACAGCTCTAGAAAACTGAGCAAAGCTGCCCGGCTACGAGATTAGCACCGACATCATCTCTACCAACGTGCAGCCAGGTGTGCATTCAGCTAACACTCACGGAGCACCTACTATGTGCCAACCACTACTTGAAGCACTGAGGACAAAAAGGTAAACCCCACAAAAAACGCTCTTCATCTCAGAGAGCAAATATTCCAGTAGGGGGAGTGGGACAAAAACAAAACAAACTAACGATAATCTGAAATAGTGATCAATGGTATTTAAATGGGGTAATGGGCAAGAGAGAACTTGGGGAAAGGGGAGAAGCAGCCAGGATTAGCCTAATAATCAACTTTATAAAAGTCACAGTCGTGGGGTGCCACACCATCTCCTGGATCTGGCATCCCCGATCTGTAAGATGAGGAGGTTTAGTGCATGATCCCCAAAGGCCTCCTTTTATGTCTGATTTTCTGACTAAATTCTGATAACAGATATATTCAGTGAAAGGCACTGATAGAACATGACCGTTCTCGTGGTTCTGTCTCTACCTTGATTTTCTTGGAGCTTTTGAAAGAGCTTTTGTAATTTGTAGAGTGAGGGCAAAGTCTGAACAGAAAGAGAGCCGGGAAGCGCCAGGCTTAGTACCTTTTTTCCTAGAAGGAGACTCCGTCTTGCTCGCTGCCTGGGCCACGCCAGCAGAGGGGGGTTTGAGCTCCTCGACCGCAGGGCACAGCGACGCTGCTGCCCCCAAGGCCCCGATGTCTTCCTCATTCACAAACTGCATCTCTGTCTGAGGCTGGCTCTGGTCCAGAAGTGGCCCCTTGGCCAATGTTGGCGATTGGTCACTAAAAGTGTCTGAAGATTCACTGTGAATGGCCTGAAAGTGACTTTTATCACAGATTTTTCTACTGCTCAACGGGCTGGATTCTTTCATCTTGTGTGGAGAAGATGACTAGACCAAAGGCAGGGGGGAGACAGAGGGAGACAGAGGGTCAGAGCATGGGCAATAGAAAACCTGAGTTAACAGAGGAGAACAAGCAGGCAGTTCACAGTCGGTGGCAGAGACTTTCAAGCCTCAAGAATCATGCGGTGGTTTCCACACCTGCCGAAGGGTCCAAAACCAAGAATATTAGTTCCAAAGCAAATGAACTTTCCTATGAAACATCAACTGCCATGCAGAAGTGAGTGAGACTAGCAATGCGACAGTGGGAGGGACCCCGTGTCCATCAGAAGCCACAACGAGATATTCTACAGTGTCAAGAAGAAGTGAATCACAACTACAGGCAACATGGATGAATCCTGCAAAACTCATCTCTGCTGTCAGAAGTCAAGGTCATTTTTATTAGCGACTGCCAAGCATGGAAGCGTCCAAGTTGCTGGTCGTGTTCTGCTTCTTGATCTGGGTGCAAGGTGCGTGGGCCTGTTCAGGCTGTGGAAATGTATTGAGCTACTATGCACTTACAATCTGTGTATTTCTCTGAATATGTGCTATATTTCAATAAAGTTTATTCCCAAATCGAGAGTGTATAAGTGAAGATCTGATCTGATGGTGGTTGGTTCACATGAGTGGGAAATTAACATTTCTGCTCCTACCCCTAGAAGAATTTCTAGTTACGGAACGGATATATTCAAACAAAAACCGAAATACAATCTATGGCCTAGAAAGGGGGCACAAAGTATTCTCTTTTCCATCTGACCTCATAGCTTCTATCACAAATGAAAATAATGCTGTCGTTAGAACTGTTTTGCCAGAAAAGTGATGGGTTTGCACTTTCACACTGTTTCCCCAGCAACGAATGACAGGAATTTGTAAAGATAGTTGGCTGGGTCAGCACTACAGCTGTGGGCAGAGAAATCAGCATTTTCCGTGAAAGCTAACTACAACCTAGAGAGGAAGTGGATCCACAACTTTAGCCTCCATAGACCGACTCTCCAAAAAGTTGCCCATCTTGACTCTTAATAGGAATGCTTTCAATCTTCATTCACTCACATTACAAACATTTACTGGGGATGTAAGAGGCTGTAGCATCTTCTTAGAGGCTATAGCATCTTCTTAGGACCTTACAATGTTAAAAAAAGAAAGTTTGCAATATAATAATATAATTCAAGATGATTGTAATACATTGGAATATGAAATAAAATTTCTTGAAAGAAAAGATTTCATGTTTTCAGAAAGCTATGTGTTGTACCGATCACGTACCTGCCTGTGAACTTGCTGCGTTTTGTGGACAGACCAACCGAGGCTCAGTGTGTAATGTAATAGAGCCAAAGAGAAAGAACGCAAATATTTAGAGAGCTAAATGTGCCACACATTTCACACACATTATCTCTTTTAATCTCCCAACCACTCAGAGCAGTATCAATTGTTTTCTCACATTTTATAGATGAAGATACTAAGGTTCAAGGAGATCCACTGACTTGCCCAAGGTCACCCTGCTAGCAAGTGGTGGAAGGAACGGGGATTCAATCTCAGAACAGTCTGCCTCCCAGGCCCTCATTCTTGCCACTACACTCAGCTGCTTCTCTATTTCTTCTGGCGATCCCACGGGGTCAAATTCAGGGTCTCACCAACAACAACGGTCCAAAAATATTAATACTACTTGATGAATCAAAGCCTTAAAATTTCCTGACTTTATTTATCTATTAGGCTCACATCTTCCATTCCTGCTCTACTAGCCTTTCCCTCTGCCAGTGCTCTCCCAGAAGGTTCTCTGTGAGGGACACAGACGGGGATTCCAGCTGTCACAACTCCCTCGGCCTCTCATTCAACAGACCCAGCTTCCAAGTCTCTGTCCCGTGACTTCTCTGCAGTCACCTCTGACCTCGAAGAAGTAAGAACTGGGAAGTACTTTTGTTTACAGCTTGAAGGCCCCAGGATTTGTGCATAAGTCGTACTTTTTAAAATTTATCTTGCATTTAGTTGTGATAGAAAATGAGATCCTGAGAGTAGTCCTGTATGTTTAAAATACATAAATGCAATAAGATCTCTTTATAATGTTGGTAATTCTGGTGTTCAGGTTAATCCTTAACACTGTTTCATTTATCTCCAGCTCCTGCTAGCTATGTTTCTTGGCTATGATAGAACACTAATTCCATATAATTTAAGCTAAGTAGGTAGCAGAATTGAGAAAAAGGACCTACCTTTGCAGCTTGTGGCAGTTCTCCCCAAAGCCAGAGCATTTCCAGGTTACTCTTCTGCACCGTCCTGTCCACAGACTTACTGACCAACTCGGAATCACTTTTAGGTGTTGAAGGCCGAGAAGCTGAGGGGCTGAAGGAAACACAAAGCCATGATTAAAGTGGGAAAAGAAACTTTTTCAAATGCTTCTGGCCCAGATCCATGCTCAAATAACCCAGAAAATGCACCCAAGCTGTCACTGCCTTACTAGCAGGGCTTCGTGACATATCCCCCCTTTGGCCACCAGGGGTCCAGGCAGCCTGCGTCCAGGTGGAAGGTGCTCCCACTCTGGGTAACGTGCCCCAGCCTGGGGCCAAACCCCAAGTAGAGAATAAGAGAAAAACAAGCAGCCTAGAAAAGGGATATCAGCAAGAAAAAGAGAAAGGAAAAAGAGAGTTTGTTCTTACCTCAAAACCACCATCCTTCCACCCTACCCTGAGCTCACTTCTCCTGCACTCTCAATTTCCAATCAAGTGTCTCGACTCTCTGATGCCTGCAAAAGGGTCCTGGCCAGCCCTGACATGCACCCGTTATATTTTACATTTAAGATATTTATAAATCTGCACTAGCTTTGAAAACAGGGAGATCGTATCACATGCAGGATACCACAACTCCAAGTCAAGATTTTATAAGACATTATAAAGGAATACTTCCAAGGACCCACCAATCTGCTAAGGCTCATTCCCTAACCACGTATCACGGCGTTCAATTCTCCGGCCGGCTCTTAGATGGCTGCAACATGCTCTCTCACCCCCACGTTTTCTCTATTTTAACTCTTAAGACCTAAGCAAAGCCTTACTTCTGGCCAAAGTAACCATCCAAAAGTCACCAACTTATCCACAAGATTCTTGGTATTCTAAGTATTAATTATTCACAACAGTAATTATTGTAGGTATTTATTACAATATACTAACATTTAATTACTGCTTGTCTTCATTCTCCTGCACTCTTTCCTCCAGAGGAAGACAGCAGAGTTTTCAAACAGAACAGGAAATAGAGCTACCACGATGTCCCTTGACATCCTCTTTCACAGACCTTATCTATGCTCTTTGGCGGCCTCTCACTAATGAGTTTGGTCTCTTTCATCTGTTTGAGTTAGATTTTTACTCCAGCTGAATACACCTCTCCTGTCAGTACAAGGTGAGCTCAGGATGACATATAACTTGTATGCAACAGACAGGTGTCCCTACTGGACAGACCGATCCTGAATCTCTCTGGGCAAGCCGTGTGGCACAAACAGACCAAGTCCCTCCTCCGTTTCACACTGAGGTGCACACAGGCTGGTCCCTTCTCCCTTGGCACCCACCGGGCACCGATCCATCCCAAGGCAGCCCTCACGCTCTAGTTCACCTGTCTGAGGAGAGGAGCCTCCCCAGGTCCCACACTGTGAGAGCTTACACACCAGGACACCCTGCAACCAACACACATACATTTAGCTGCCCTTTAGCAAGCAGTCCCATGACAAGGGACACTGGGCCCTCACACGTCTACATGGGAAAGCACTCACTGCCTTTCAACATCCCTTCCTTCCGCTAGTTCTACAAGTGGACTTTTCTCAGAGGCAACAATGCTTTTCTGGCACTGAAGCATCCACAATCCACAATCACATGTTCGATGGGTGTAGAGTAATGGGTGACCCAAGTGCTGTGACCTCTGGTGAGAGGCCCTTGTGCATAATAAGCCTGTGACCTGAACCCACCCTTTCTGCAGAGGCATCGCAGAGGAAGTCCACCCTAACCGGCTACCTCCCCTCGATGGTACTGCACCCAAACCTCAAAGCATCACTTTAAAAAGTTCTTGCCACTATATTTCATCAGATAAAACATAACTTACATTTTGTTATAAGTTCTTTGGAACAGCAAATTATCTCTTACCCACTGACAATAAATTAAATAAAGCCCTTTAGACTGAGCAGGGGTCAGCAAACTTTTTCTGTAAAAGGCCTGGTGGCATGTATCTTGGGCTTTGTGGGTTATATGATCTCTGCTGCAACTACTCAGCTCTGCTTGGTGGCACAAAAACCACCATAGCCAATACATAAACCCACGGGCTGTGCTCCCGCAAAGCTTGACAAAAGCAGGCGGTAGGCGGGGCGTGGCCCACAGGCTGTGGTTTGCCAGCCTCTGCTCCGAGAGAATGCAAGTGCTGAGCACGGTTCCCCCACGGCACCGCCCGGCTCCAGGATTCCTAACATTCTGGTCCTTTCGTAAAAGTCACAAGCCATAGCGGTTCCAAAAAGGCATTCAGGTTTGTAAGCTCACGTTATCAAAGAAGCAAGCCCTGCACAAAAGTCCCACCTCTCATGTTCATGTGCCACCACCATAAAGGCTGCCCACTGTGCCACGGCCTGTCCCAAAAGGACTCTGCACACAGACACACATGTACTTTCTGCCACTGGTCACTGAGGGAACTCAGACAGACTGAAGATGACCCGAGAAAAGGGCGTCCCAAGGCCAACTGTCACTTATCAGAAAGTTGGTTCCAAAATGCCCTATTATCAAATGTGACACTTTTTAAAATCGAGGGTTGTTCAGAAAGTAAGCTTATAAGATCACGGACTGATTTTCCTAAACAAGGTATTTATTAGCTTCATAAATAGTTTTCAGTATTTCTGCCAGTCCCAATAAGGTAAACTAGCTATAACTGTTTATCACTTTGTTTTCCTCATTTTAAAATGAACTTTCTTCTGCTTACATAACATCTGAATGAAGGAAAAGCTGAGGTTTGGTTCTCTAAACAAAAAGAAAAAAGTTTTCCATGTACAAATTCATCACAGCCTCATTTGCTAAGGTTTTATAAAGTAAGCCATTTAAGTTTACAATGTAGGTAGGTCAAAATCTAAGGCAGAAACCGCAGACAACTGCACCAGGTGAAAATATAAATCTGTGATCCTAAACCTGAGATCCAACCTACTATTCTCTAAAATTCTGTTCTGTAAATTCTGTGGAAAATGTCTGACTGCATTATTCAGACAGCCTAATAAGCTATTTAAATATTTATAATAAATGACTTACACTAAAGTGGCATCCCAAAAATATCTTGTGAACTTATTTGTCAAACAACCCTAGACACAAAAGATCATATTCCCAATCTATGTTTCATTATTCTATTTCCCAAAGCACTCCACAAAATCAGGTAGAACGATATACTTAGCCATAATTTCCAGAGAGTCAAATTCAGGACTTTAAAAAAAAAATCTAATAATCTACGAATGCTTAAAATGAAAGGAAAATAATACTCTGTATGTGTTGTCTTCGTAAGTAATTTGGTTAGTTGGTGAAGCAGATTGTAAGAGTTAGATCAAAATTTTCACTTTATAAAGTCTATAGGAATTTTCTCCATAAGTAAGATTTGGTTAATGATAAAATAGACTTAGAAGAGTTAGAAAAAGACTTTCATTACGGAATATGTTCAAGTGGGGAAAACGACTGCTCTACCTTTCCGAAGGGCGGAAGTGGGAAGGATGTGGAGGGCAGGAGCTAGACAGACCTCCCTCGGCCGCAACTGCAAGGTGAGGCGGCGTCCTTGAGCAATCTACCGGGTTACTGGATACCACCACGTGATACGTTAAAAGAAAGAAAAAAATCACAGGCCAATTAAATTAAACGGAATTAAATAATTTCATATGAGTTATTTGACAACTCTCAACAATGACATTTGTAAGAAAATGACAATACCGAGGCATCTGACAACAGCGGAGAACTGTATGCTGAAATCACTAAGAAATCAACATGAATTTTCTGAACCACAAAAATAGGAAACTGCCAGAGGACCTATTTCACTTTCTATTTCACCCATGTGCCCAGAAACCATTGTCTGTCTTTGGTCACGCTTTAGTGCTTATTCAAACTACATAATCCGAGGATTTGATGATCTGTGTTATCAACTCTCTTTAAAGAAAGTACACAATTCCAAGTATGGAGATGTGTCTATGATTTCTAATTTGTAATTTCATTTGACAATGGTCATCAGATCTACATAATCTAACTCAGTTATTGTTCTGGATTCATAAAGAAAAACATTAAAGACCAATGAACATGCTCAGGGCTCTGTTTAAAATGTTTCTTTTAATTCT
This sequence comes from Lepilemur ruficaudatus, assembly GCA_963574885.1. Lineage (NCBI taxonomy): Eukaryota > Metazoa > Chordata > Mammalia > Primates > Lepilemuridae > Lepilemur > Lepilemur ruficaudatus. The sequence goes on along the minus strand of CAUYRT010066819.1, from coordinate 21,132 downwards.
TAAAACGAATATATAGCATTTGTACAGATTTTTCAATCTATTCGTGGTTTCTAAATATTCTACATTATTTTTTTCCTAAATTACTCTTTTTTCCCCTCTAGGATTTTATCTCCACAGACCTAGGGAAAGAATGTATGAAGTTCTAGAAAGATATTTTATTTTCACTGTCCAATATCATAAGCCATTAGCTACATGTGGCTACTGAGCCCTTCAAATGTGTCAAGTCCAAACTGAGATGTTCTATACATATAAAATACACAACAGATTTTAAACACTTGTTATGAAAACAGGAATGTGAAATATCTCATTGACAATTTTTTAAAATTAATTACTTATTAAAATGACAGTATTTTGGATATACTGAGGCAAACGAAATGTATTTTTAAAATTAATTTCATCTGCTTCTTTTTACTTCTTAAATATGGCTACTAGAAAACTTAAAATTACATATGTAGCTAAATCATTATGTTTCTACCGGACAGGGCTAGTTTCTGACACAGACAGACCTGGACAATGGGGCTTCATAACAGGCCTACTAAGCCTTGCCCTGCGGGCTCATATTCAAAGTTAGTCTTGGCTGCAAACCAGGCATGGGACAGAGCTACTTTTTCTCCAGCCTCAACTTCAGCAAACACTGCAGATTGCTGTCCCATTCACAAGAGTGCTCTGATCAAACTGGACCCAGCAGTGGTGTTCTGATGAGACTGGCTTTAGGCAGGAACCCACCGTAGCACACGCCAGAGCTTCTAGGGACACGTACACTTCCATTTTGAACCAGAAGTAAATCTAAGGCATTAAGTGTAAGAACAATCCACGGATGTCACTGTCATGTAGATCAGTGTTTCCTCTTCCTCATTAGCACCACACTCCCACGCATTTTGAGATAGTAACAGCCCACCCCCCACCACCATGAGATTTCAATGCTATGGCCCTTTAGGGACCACAAATCGTTACAATGTCTAAGATTTTGTTGCCACCCAAGAACCAGTTTTCACTCCATTTTATCACCGGTGCTGAGAATTCACTAGTTTCCTTTGGAAAACTATTCAGAGGGGCTCACATATTCTCATAGGCTTCACTGACTTAAATTAGGCCGCTGGAGTCTGTGGGCCAGCGGCAATGCTCACGCTGAGCAGCGCTAGGTCCTCAAGTTCACACGGGATCTCTAAGGCAACTCGCAAGTGCGTGTCAGGGAAATAAATTCAGAAGGGCAAATAGAGCACGGGGGAGGCAGCGTTCTAACAGCCCTGAATGACCTCAGTGGCCACTAAAGCAACACATCTCTTGTTTCTGAATCTCACTTTAGGGCTAAGTATCAAGAGGAGCTCTGCCCCCATTTTCTCCCAGTAACAATTAGCATTGTGGAATTTAAGTGCTTTTCCTTTCGGCTTCACGTCCGGGCAGCTGAGAGCCATGTTTGCAGATGGATTCTGACATTAGAAGTTTGTGATCTGCACATGTTCTATTTTTAATCCTAATCTGAACCTCTTGCTCCATATGGCATTTTTATCTAGTCCTAATTATTTTCACTTTTTAATTTCTATTTCACTATTTTCTTAGATGTGTTTCCTATAAGTGACTTCGGATCCTCTCAACCAGGACAAGTGAACACGCTTAGACACACACACACACACACACAACACTCAACTTACCTGGGGTTGGGCGACCACTCTCTATCTGAATTAGGGTACGAAGCTGACTGAGGGTAAGTTGAGACCGGGGAAAGGTTCTCCTTAGAAATATCATCTTGGAATGGAGGTATGTCATTAGCCAGAGTTCTGGAGGAAAAAAAATTAAAGTCAAAGAATTATTAGTGACAGATTCATAATAAAGTCGACCTTCAATTTTTTCTTGATTATCTCTAAGTGTTTTGTGTATTAACATGACCTTCTTTTAAACACCCAGGCATATTCCAGGCAATGAGGAAGGGAAAAGTGAGACACGGCACATATAAATGTGTTCGTGTGTTTACGCTTGGGCTGGATTATAATTTGAAATGATCTGGTTTCAGCAGTGGACTCAGATGTGCACACAATGCTCACACTGCTGGCCACACCCCTGGTAGCACCTTACCATTGCCCCAAGGATTTCACATTCTAAAAGTCTGGGAGGTAGATCCACCCGGAACTGGACCCAGGGTGGCATAAAACCCTCGCCAGGGACAGGCAGAGCTGCCAAATAACTCAGTGACCACCATACACATATCATCTAGCAAAAGCAATAAATGACATCAACCAGAAGTACCTTATGACCACAAAATGATTACAAAGCTACCTCGTTTCAGGTATACGCAGACTCACTGCTAAATATGATTCACTATTTCACTTGTGCATAGGTCATCTGTCTGTATTTTTGATGTTACCTGAAATACCTATCACTAAATCCTGGAATTAAATGACATGCAGGGAAGGCAATTATGAGAAGTCCAAATGCCCCAAATGTTTCAGAGCCTACAGCAGATTAGAGGCTGCAGTTAGGGAAAGCAACATTGCCAATGGACCTTTATTTTTAGCCAGAAAATACATATATATATTATATTCTGAAAAATGAAGCAAGGGGATAATCCCGATGTTCCTTGTACCTTATGTTAAAAAGATGTAAAAATAATTATCAAAAATTACAGTGAATTACATAAAAATCTGAAATATCAAATATCCTTTAAAAATTATTTTACTTTTTAAAACTGGCATTTCTCCACCGAAACAGTCATATATAACAAACAGAATTTCACTATACTGTTAAAAGTAAAGGAGAACAGAACAAAATGTCCATTAAACTTTGGGCCTAATCAAAATTAAAAAGAAAAAAGTTGGCTTGCAGAGAAAACTGAGCATGCTCTAAATTCCCTTTGAACCCTAAGTCTATCACATATCAGCCTCTTTGTCAAAATAAACCCAACTTCTATGGTCATAGTTGGTACTTGAATAAGAATAAAGAGGTTCTGAGAAAATGGTTTTGGTCATGAACTTCTAATTTGCTCCATTCCTCTTTCTGACTCTTTCCCAGACTTCTGGAGTGACCAGCCAGGGAGGTCTGGCCTCACCAACTGTCCCTTAGCAGTAAGCCGCACCAAATCTTTACACCACTACAAGATTGGGTCCATGTGATTCCAAAATTCAGTCTAAAAATGCATAACTGAAGAATAAGAAATTCAGAAAAAAATAAGAGTTTATAAAAATCATTTTGGAAAATGCACTCATCCAGGCAGCCCTCTTGTCCCAGACAGTTACCTACTGCTGTCCAGCAGCTCCGTGTCCTCGTCGGAGCTCATCTCGATGGGGAACATGTCTTCATCTTCAGACGTGTTGACGCTGTCATCTCTTTTCAGGCTGTCCAGCTGGGACTTCCGCCTCCTCTTTCTTCTCTTCTTCACTAAGGAGCCACTTGAGGGGCTCTCGCCAGGAGGTGTGGTCTGGGCTGGCGTGCTGGGGTCCAGGCCTCTTGCTCTGTCCACAGAGTTCCTTTTCAGCTGGCATTCCATCCTCGAAGCTCCTTCCGACAGGATGGGGGAGGTGGCCAGGTACATGGGGATCACTTCCTGATGGAGAGAATACATTTTCAAAACAGAGTCGCTCGGTTGTGTGTAAGGAGCAGGACTGTGCCAAAGGCCCTCCGGGGTCAACTTCAGAGGCCGCGCGCTCCCTGGAGACAGCCGCGGCAGGGCAGCCTGACCGCATGTCACAGCCACGGTGATCTGGTGACGTGGCCGCCGAATGTAATGCCATTTACTCAATCCTGCATTTACATAATTATAACAAAGTGAGGTGATTACCAGTGATTTCAGCCACCCTAATTCAACTTTGTCTGAAACATCCAGAGCAAAGAGGGAAAAAATGGGCTTTGAGTCATCAGATGATGCAGAGAACTGGACTCAATTTTGCACTTCAGGGTGGCTGTGGGAGGGTGAGAAAATGAGAGAGAATGGGTATGTGCGGTTTTTTTTTTTTTTTTGGTCTCAAACTGTGTATTTTTTTTAATATGCACTGAATGAGGACGGTAACCTAAAACAGAAACAAACAAATAAACAAAAAACCAGCTGACAGCCTTGCCCAAGTGCCTGCCCGTACCAGGGCACATCAAGGTACAAGGTACAAGGAATTAGATACTGACCATCTTCTTTGAGACAAAAAGAAAAAAATGCACAACCTGCCAAGGTACTAGTTGTCTAATAATGATCCTGTAGTTTTCTGAAAACTTTGGCAATCATTTTATTAATGAAAGACTCATTAAGAAACTTGCTAACAAGCAGTAAAGAATATACATCCCCACAACACAGCCTTAGGCTGGAAGTCACCCAGCTGCTTGGCCAGACCAAATGAGTGAGAAACACAGACTTGGGTCAAGAACAGAGAAGGGCCTTGGCCATCCGTGGGCTGGAAGGGGCAGGAGCAGGTGTGAGATGGGCAGACCCACCAAGGCAGAGCGCAGCTGCCGTGTGACAGGTGGTGCTGAAGGACACAGGCTCCCAGGGAGACTACGAGGCACCTACCCGGGACGGAACATACTCTGGCCTGTAAGGCCCCCCCGCCGCATGCTGGCCCCAAACGCTTCCTCAGCTCTGACAGCCTAACATCTGTCTAAAGCAGGTGCAAACAAAGTTAAAAAGGCAGGTGTCCATTTGAGGTGGGAAGAGTTTCTCTCTACCCACCATTAGAAACTGATTAATAATTCTCAGAGCCTCTGCATTTAAAAGAGAAAGAAAGGGCAGACAGACAGGGATCCCTGATGCCAGGGGGTCATTCAGAAAACGGAAGGTGCAGCGTGGGGCACTGGGTCCCCTCCAGACACCACAGCTCTGGGCAGGAGTGCCTGGGACCGTCCTGCCCTGAAGCTGGAATTACAGACGTTCGTTTGAGAGCTTGGAGCTATACAGAGCTGCTCCTTTTCAGTCACACTGTCTTCCCAGACAGGAACTAGCTCAAGTGGATTTCATAAGCAATCACCACATCAGACCCCTTTAAAGAGGCTTCACCAGTGAATAAAAGGTTTTAAAAAATGGTTTGTCTTGCAAGAAAACATAATGGTAAATCTTCACGACCTTGGATGTGGCAAAGAATTCTTGCATGCATATGAAAAAACAGATAAATTAGACATCATTAAAACTAAAAACTTTTGTGCCACAAAAGACGTCATCGAGAAAGTGAAGACAACCCACGTAATGGGAGAAAATATTTATAAAGTATGCATCTAACAAGGGACATGTGCCTGTAATATATAATGAATGCATAAAACTCAGTAATAAAAGAGACAAATAACCTGAAAAAAATGAGCAAAGGATCTGAATAGACAGTCCTCCAAAGAAGACAAATAGTCAATAAGCACATAAAAAGATGCTCCAAATCACTAGTTATTAAGAAAATGCAAATCAAAACCACAAGGAGACACGACTTCACACCTAGGAGAATGACTAGAATCGCAATATCAGATAAGTCCCGGCGAGGACGTGGGCCAGTCAGAATGCTCATGCACAGCTGGTGGGAACACGAAACGGGGCAGCCACTTTATACAAGGGTCCGAAAGTTCCTCCAGTTAATCATAAAGTTACAAATTAGCACATGACCCAGGAATTCCCCTCCTAGGTCCATACCCAAGAAAATCAAAATGTATCTCCACACAAAAGTTTATATGTGAATGTTCACAGCAGGGCTGTTTATAATAGCTAAACGGTGGAAATAACCCAAGTGTCCATCGACAGATGAAGGGTAAACAAAACGTGGAATACGGATACAACGGAATACTATGTGGCCATAAAAAGGAACAAAGTATCGGTGCATACTACAACCTGGATCAACCTCGAAACATTAGCGAAGAAGCGAGGCACGAAAGAACACACACTATATGATTCCATTCAAAAGCTCAGAACGGGGAAATCTACAGAGACAGAAAGTACACTAGAGGTCGTTTAGGGCTTGGGGGTTGGGCAGCTAAAGTGTACAGTGTTTCTTTTCAGGGTAATCAACGCACTCTGAAATTGACTGCGGTGGTGGCTGCGCATGTCTGTGCAAAAACCACTGACTGTACACGTGGAATGGGTAAATTGTATGGTATGTGAAGTATACCCCAGTAAGGCTGTTAAAATAATAAAAAATACAAGTGACTTGGCCACTCACTAAATAAAAATTAGAACATTCAGCCATTTGAGATTTGACACACCCCTGTAATCTGTACGCTCTGGACGACGGTTCAAGCCGATATGTAAAGTCCCTGCCTCTGTCTCCCCGGAAACAGTGAGCAACGGAAGCAAGCTGGCAGACTCAGCACACTCAGCCTGCCTGGCTCAAATCCCCAGTACCAGTAAACGGTCACTTCTCTCTGCCCCCATCGTCCACACAAACCAGGCGCCAGCATTGCCTCTTCACACAGACTTCTGCTGTGTCCCCAGATAAGCACTGCTCAGAGCTCAAAACCAGGAAGTCACCCTGACCCTAACCCTGAGCACCCAGCCTCCTTACCTGATCATTATCGGTTTCCTGAACAAAAAATGCTTCTCCGTTATCTCCCAATTTCATGTGCAAATCCACAGACTCCCCATTGATTTCTATGTCCACCTGAAAGGAAAACATGGTTAAGACTGAGCCGGCTTCCCCACAGCAGGAAACTTCCTGGGGAATGGCATGTCTCTGCAGACGCACTTGAATCACACGCACCCCGAGACCATCTCACAGCTCCAACCCACTGCGGCTGCACCTGAGCCCTGGGGAGCTCTGTGCTCAGGAGAGCAGGCCCCTGAGCACGGAGGACGGAACCCAGAACGGGAAGGCCCCTCTGAGACCACCTGGCCCAGCTCCTCCTTCTCCAGCTCAGACGCTGAGGCCAGACAAGGGGAGTGACCGGCCCAGGGTCAAATAACTGGTTAGTGGTAGAGTTCAAACTGCAATCAACCTCTCTCCAGCCCCAGTCTTCAGAAATTACAGCCTGGAACATTCATCGGAGATTGGCTGGGATCTTTGAAATACTCTCAACAAAGACCTTCCACTTGAACTAAACTCAAAGGACTAATCATGAGACAGCATTCCAAATTCCCTAGGAGTAGGGGCATGAAATGTATCAACAACTTTTAAGAATTGTTTCTTTAATTTGTGTGGCAAATTATCTTTTACAAAAATGGCCACATCAAGATCTCTTTTCCTACATGTTCTCCCAAAACCCGGTTACTGTCCATCAAGAAAGGCTTATTTCCCCCTCCCCTTGAACCTGGGCAGGCTTGTGACTGCCCAGCTAGTAAAGCACAGCACAAGTGATGCCATGTGGTTTACGAGGCCGGGTCACAGGAAGATGCAGCATCCACCTGGCTCCCACTCCCCGGAGATGCTCACCCTCAAAACCACCACCATGTTGTGGGGGCACCCAGGCCACACAGAGAGGCCACGTGTGGGTGATGCAGCAAACAGCCTCGGCAAAGAGCCCGGCCAAGGCCAGAATCAACTAGCAGGCGTGCAAGAAGGTGGGGACCCCAATGACTTCAGCCCCCCACCTTTGAGTCCTCCCACTGAGGCCCCAGACAGCAGAGAGCAGAGACAAGCCATCCCAGCTGTGCTCTGTCTGGATCCCTGACCCTCAGAACACAGGAGCTTGATAAACAGTTGGTGTATGCCTCATTTTAGAGTAATTTATACGGTCCTGCTAACTAGAAAACTGGAATTAGTAACTGTCAATTCACTGAACCACCATTTCCAACGAAGATCTAAAACTCTGGGTCTGAGACAGCAGACAGGTGACAACACAGGAATTTGATGATTTTCTCTAAGGAGACAACCAGCATGCTGGGTCACTGGGTCCTGAGCTCTTACCACTTTCTCCCGAGAGCGCAGGACCCCCATCTTCCCAAAGCGGACGTGGAAGGGCGAGCACTGGAGATTCCCATTGGGCTGGCGAACAACAATGATGTCGATGCATCCAGACAGCGTGGCGGGATTCAGCCCCTTGTAGAGCTCCTTCACGGTCACGAACACCTGGCCGGCCAACTGCCCCACGTAATTCATGGTCTGAGCCTAGAACACAAAAACCAGCAAATCACACACATACACACAAACAGTTAATTCCAGGAAAGCCATTAAGAGACAATCGAAATGAACTCATCACCATTGCAAAAATGTAGATTACACACTCGACTTTCACACTTAGATTATTTTGTTTCTGGAACATGCTCCACAATACCCACCCCACAGCCCACCGCCCCCCGAACCCCAATCAACGAGCCCACCAATCTCTGCCTCCCATGGTCCAGCAGACAGCTGTGGCCCCACGATGTCTAATCTCAGCTGTCACTGGGCTCTGTCGTCTCTGAAGTCCCACTAATCTTGTTCATACCGTCCTTAGGACTGCTGCCACCTGCACCTTGTTCTGTCATCACGCGCAGGTTTTGCATACTAACTCTTACAGTTCTTCAGAAAAGAGACGATTTCATTCAACTCAGTATCCCTCACCAAGCCAAATAAAGTAGCTACTTAATATTGGCGAAAAAATGAATTTTTACATGAGAAGGGAGAAGATGATCTTTATTGGTAACAGCGTCCATCTGGCCTTTGCCTGCCCTCTGCCTTCTCTCCCCCAGAACACACGTCAGCGACACTGTGTTTGTATTAAGTAAAGGCTGGGGGAGTCCGACCAAGGAGAGGGAAGAACGCAGCATATGGGAGCCGGCCCTCGAGGCAGGCTTGGAGGAGGACCAGACACTTTCAGGTAAGTGGCCAGGGTACTGCAGGGGAGTGACAGGGATGCGAAAGCCACAAAAGCTCAAGACCACCAGGCTGGAAGCTGAGCCCGGGACAGAATATGCAGGCGCGAGTGACGGAGAGTGGGAGACCACGCCAGGAGACTCGGGCTCTGCTGGGTGAAACCACTGGGTCCTGGAACAACAAAACGACACTGCAATCCATGATGTAGAAAAAGTATCACAGTAAAAACGTAAAGGACTGGCAGGAAACGCAGCTGACAGCAGGAAGGCTTCAGGGCACTGCTGGTGACAGTGCAGATGAGAAATGATGCCCCCCAAAATGAGCTGGTGACACAAGAAACGGAGGAGAGGACAAGCCAAGGGACACTTTGAGTTCAAAGCAGCAGTAGTTCTGAGACATCACTGTGCTCTGGCCTCTGCACAGCTCTGGCTCCCTGGCCAGCACCGGGGTGCTGCTGCTGGCCCATGCCCTGTCACGTGCTGTCACTGTGCCATGATGTGCCAGCCCACATCCTGACTCAGACACCTCAGACGGGCCCACAGCATTCACATCCTCAGCCTGGACCAGTCACACACTCGGGCCTTCCTCTCTGCACCCCTTCCTCTGCCTTAGCAGGCCCTGCCACCAACGTCCCGTGGGCTCCCTGCAGGGACACGGTACCTCCCGGTGGTCTTTCTCCTCTCCAGGCCTCTTCTTTCACCTAATGCTTTGGTGGGCTTGTGAAGCCACGCAGTTGCAAATACCACCTGAGCATGAAGGATTTGCACAGTGTAACTTCCACTTGCTCCCAAGACCTCACCCTGTCTCCTGGTCCACACTGCTCTGATCCTTCAAGGCAACTACCCCAGGGGGTCACCTGCATTGATTCCAGGAACCGCCTCAGCCCCTGTGCACCTGTGGCCAACAAACCTGCTGTGTTGACTGGTTGGTCCTGGGAACTTTCCTGCCCTGTTGTTGTTCTTATATGGTTTTCCTATCATTCAGCGAAGCTGTGACATTATGACATAATAAGAATATATATTTTGATCTTCATCCCTGGGTCCCAGCCAGAGCTCCTAAACCCCTTGTAATTTCCTAAGAGATAAGAATACCTTTTGTTATATTTGGTTTTTGTCTCCTGCACCTGAAACATTTCAGCTCCTTAACAACTGGAGAGAAGTAAAGGTGAAAGGAGCATCTTTTGTCATTCATAACAGGCCCCTTTTAACCATACCTGAGTTTATGCTAATGAGGTTAACTCTTGGAGCATGAGGACTGTGGACAGAGGAACAAACCTATGATTAAAGAGTTGGTACTTTCAGCTCATCCCGCCTCCCTCCACTTCTAGGGAATAAAGAGGGGAGGGAGAGTAAGCCTAACCTAACCACCAGTGGCCAAGGATTCAATCCGTCTTGCCATGTAATGGCACCTCCATGACCTAAAGGAAGGAGCCAGAGCCTGAAGGAGGTGCTGGGAGGGTGAGCGCCGGGCCCCTGCCCCTTGACCTTGCCCCTGTCCCATGACCTTGCCCTAGGCATCCTTCCATTTGGCTGTTCCTAAGTTGTATGCTTTACAATAAAGCAGTAATAGCAAGTAAACCATTTCCTGAGTTCTGTGAGCCATTCTACCAAATGATTGAACCCAAGGAGTGGGTCGCGGGAACCCCTGGTTTACAGCTCGTCAGTCAGAAATACAGCATCCAAAATGGGGGACAGTCTTGTGGGACTGAGCCCTCGAGCTGTGGGATCTGACACTGACTCCAGGCAGATCGTGTTGGAATTGAATTGAATTGTACGGCACCCAGTTGGTGTCCACAGAGAATTGGAGAATTGCTTGGTGTAGAAGAGGCTCACACATTTGGTGTCAAACGTATTGTATGAGAGTAAAGGAAACTGTACGTTTGCTTTTTCTTCTATAAGCTACGTTCTCCTGGAGGCCAAGGATCAAGTCTTGTTCTTTTAAGTTAAAAAACCAAAATACATGTTTTGTAAACCTCACCTCAACCCCTGTGAAATGAGCAGAAGTGAGATTAGCATTCCCATTTGCAAGGAGGAAAGCAAGGCTCCCAAGATGCAGGGGCAAGCAAGAGCTGATTTAATTCTAATTGAGGACAGGCCTGAGAGCTAAAAGTAATGCATGACACTCACCAATGCATGACACTCACCGAGACAAGAGTACAAGAAACCCTAACTGGCTCATTTTACAATTTTAAATGAAGCTCCCTGGATTGATACACTTCCTCTCTCAACTGAGGGAGGAGCTGAGCCTTTAGTAAACACATCCAGAGGCCAGCACAGCCCTGCCCTCCTTTTCAAATGGAAGAAACGCCAGAGCTGTCCAGCTCCACCTTGATCTGCCCTGCAAACACAAGGCACATATATACATATAAATATCAAAACACATATTTTTCTAAGTTTGCTAGTGGTGCAGGTTTAACTAACTTCATGCCAAAAAGGTGGGGTGGGATGGTTCTTGAAAAGATGTACGATATAAAAAATGATTCTCTGTAACCCTGATACTTCTCACAGTAGATCTTTTTATAGGAGACATCATCATCCTCAATGATAAATTTAGATGTTTTAACATACATGTTTGTCAAGAGAGGTAAACCCCTAACCCACTGCTCCATGCAAGCAGTATTAATAGCACCTATGTACAATGTCCTTCATATATATCATCATCTCACGTTGACTCTCCAGCAGCCCTGGAGGTACGCAGCCTTTCAGACCAGAAAACTGCAGTGAAGCAAATGCCCAGATCACGGGGCCGGTGAGTCGTGCCACCAGACTAGACACTGGGTCTTTAGATTTTGAAGTGACCTCTATTTTGGTTTTGTCAAGCTGCCTCTCCCATACCCATGGCTTTCTGTAACTTCATCACTCTCCTATACGAGCTGTGCTTGTCACTGAATGATGAGACCACCCTGAACCCAGGCCAGTGCAGCGGAGAACTGCTGTTAATATTTTTTACTCACATGAAAGAGAAAGCTCCTAACTGGACGGTATTACCACATCCCTGCCTGCTAGCCTCTCCTCTGCAAAACGAGCACGGCAGCCTAGATGACCCGCACGCTCCACTTCCAGCTCTAACTGCTCTGACGCAAAGGCTGCACTCCTTCGTCCTTAGCGACATCTTCATTAATTGAAACTAGTAGTTGTGCTGCTCTCTTGTCCTCAACAACAAAGTATCCCTCCCCTCCCCCCTTTGCAGTGAGCAAAGTCAAGGTCATTGCACAGAATCCAAGAATTTTCAAGCTGGAAGGATCCTAAGTGAGCTGTTGTTTCAACAACCTCATTTTAAAGAAGCCCAGATATGGGACGTGACTTCGGCAAAGACAGGGCCAAGACTCAGATGTCCTGTGTGATCTTCCCGGTGTGGTGTGTTTTCCTACCACACAAGATCAGAAGGTGACCTGACACCTCCAACTGTGTCTTTAGCTAAAATGAGTGGTGCTTTAATATCGTGAGCTATCCCCTTTAACGATAACTTCTTTGCAAATCTGAAAATACCACTATTTGAAAGCAGGAAATCTTCTCAATAATTCTTAACAAATGATAAGGTCCTGGGCCCCACTAGCAATGTGCTCCCAGTAACTGTCCTCAACATCTGTACCCTGGGGCCACCTTGACAACTGAGAGCAGAAAATTTTTTAAGAAGGAAGAACACTACCACCTCTCACCCATTAGGATGGCTACTATCGAAAAAACAGAAAATAACAAGTGTTGGTGAGGAAGTAGAGAAACTGGAACCCTTGCGCACTGTTGGTGGGAACGTAAAACGGTGCAACCACTTCGGAAAACAGTCTAGCAATTCCTCAAAAAATTGAAAGTAGAATTACTGTATGATCTAGCAATTCCGCTCTTGAGTATATATCCAAAAGAAGAGAAAGCTGGGTCTCAAAAAGATATCTGCACACCCATGTTCACGGTAGCATTAATCACAGCAGCCAAGAGGAGGAGGCAGCCCAACCCAGGTGTCCGCTTTTCCAGATGAATGGAAAAGCACCACGGGTCTACCTACACAGCCAAATACTACTGAGTCTGAGGAAGGAAGGAAATTCTGGCACATGCTGGTATGTCGATGAAATGCTGTACGACTCTACTTACACGAGCACCCTAGCGTAGACAAACTCACAGAAACAGAGAAGAGTGATGACCAGGAGCTGGGAGAGGTGAGAAATGGGGAGTTGGTGTTAAACGCATACAGGGTTTCTGTTTTACAAGACGACAAGAGTTCTTTCTGGAGGCAGGTGGTGGTGATAGCTGCACAGCAATGTGAATTACTTAATGCCACTTAAAAATGGTCAAAGTGGTAAATTTTATGTTATGTGTATTTTACCACAATGAAAATTTTTATGATAAGTGGGGAGGAAGAATATTATATTAACCAGAACTAATTTCAGAAAGATGGATATTATCTGGTTAAAAAATGTCTTTGCAAAAGAGCTTGGGGTAGAGGGGACAATCTCTCCCTCAGGAGCAACGTGCAAGACAGTGTCCTTTAAGGTGCCGGAAACCAGGCACCTGCTGGCCAAGGGACACAGGCAAGTAGGGGGGAAGGGGAAAGGCTCTTCTTTCTCTGCCTCTCCTCCAAGCTCTCTTCAGAATAAATGCTGAGCAAATGCTTAAAGAATACAAGAATAAACCAGCTGGCTGTAAACTCCCAAATTTCACTTCCTTCAGTTACCTCTGAAGTAAAAGGCTCAAGGAAGAAGCTAATTTGATTTACCTGAAGACACCAGACAAAACCAGCCGCTCAGCTCGCCTCCCCAGACATGTTGATCTCATTACTGTCTTTGTCTTCGGTTTCCTGGTGTGTGCTAAGACCATGTGATCAGGCAGTGAGGGGAATATTGGTTTTAAAAGAAAAAAGCATCTTAATTATCTCAAGAACAAAAAACGCAAGTAAAACCAATAGAGAACAAAACAGACTGCTCAAATTTCCGGTTGAATAGCCTTAAGCCACCTGCAATTTATTCGCCCCATACCAAATTACTTTTAAACCTATTGATTTCAATCTCAAAATCTGGCAAGAAATAGCTGCTTCACCTGACAGGGTTTTATTTACCACCTGAAACAGGATTCCACAACCCTGGCTCAAAAGTTTTTGAAGGAGAACCCAGCCAAATCTCACAAAACCCTGTGGCCAGACTTAAATTATACTGTGGATTTTCAGAGAAACTCTGAGGTTAAGAAACATGTAAAAAAAAATTTTTTTTTAATGTGGCATTTTCTAACTTGACCTTGTGAAATAATACAGATTTCCTCAGATCATTACATTCCACTGGAACACCATCTTTCCAAATATTCTTTCCTAGGTGAGAAACTACTACTGTGCTTACTTATATCAGACCCAAATTGGTAGAGAAACATAAAAATCCAAAAGTATATTCCGCTTGGAATTCTAATTACATTAATAACAAATAGCTTCAACTTGGCTAGCAGCAATTATTAAATATACACATGTGGATGTGAATTATTTTCGGCTAAACTCCTTAGTGGACAATTCAGGAATCCACTGTTCTGCTTATTTAACATGCAAGTGAATAAAAGTGATTTTAATTTTCTTTCTAATTCTCTCAACTAGAAGATCAGCTAAGACACATTATCAAGGAAATACTAATAACAGTTTCTCCATTTTAATACTGGGGATTTGCTCCCTGCAAATGAACTAACACATGGCGGGCAACATCTAACTACATGCAAGACCGGCAGAGCGAATCAATGCAAAACTGTCCCCAAACACACTCTTCCAATCCCCACTTTTGTGAAATCTTTCTCACTTGCACTTGTCTTCCTACTATCCTTTCTTCTCTTTGAGAACTAAGTGTCCCACAGGAGGTCCTCAAGTACTCCTCACTCTGTTATCTCCAATTGCCTCCTCAATTTCCTCCCCCAGACGTCCCGGTGCGCCTCATTCACAGACAGGCGCATCGTCTCTCAAACTGAACTCCTCAGCCCTCCGGCCCGGTCACCGGCATCGCCTCCCATCCAGAACAATTGCTTAATAGATACTGGCTGTCATTCGTCGGGTGGCTGAACATGTGTCCACCGAGCTCGGCTGGCTCTCCTTGAGGACAGGGACGAGGGTTTGCTCACTTCTGACGTGGTGGCTGGCCCATCACAGGGGCCCGGGAAATGTCCCCAGTCCTCTATGGCCACGTTTTCTTTAACAACTTCCCATGTCTTCCTTGAAATAATACAGATTTCCTCAGATCATTACATTCCACTGGAACACCATCTTTCCAAATATTCTTTCCTAGGTGAGAAACTACTACTGTGCTTACTTATATCAGACCCAAATTGGTAGAGAAACACAAAAATCCAAAAGTATATTCTGCAACATTTGCCAGGAACCTAATCTTACATATTTATCTATCATGCTAGGTACTTCAGGAATGATTTAATTGCATTAGATCGATATGGTGACTGATTTCCAAAGGCAAAAGTGCTTTCTTGGTTTTGAACCCTTTTCCATTAGTGCAACCGAAATAGAAGATACAGAATCAAAGCTGTTTCTCGATGGATGCCCCAGAGCAAAGGACTAGGGCTCAAGTGAGGTTTATTTACTTTTGGTGACCATTTTGGCAAAATGAGAACAGGATTAGGGGTAGGCAGGAGGATGGGTAAGTCTCCCTTTGTCTAGTTTAGTTTCTTTTTTATTTCCCTTTTATTCCATCTCTCCTTCCAACTCTGCTCTCAAGACTTCCTTTCTGAATTAAAGGACATAAACTCACTCCACCCGTCTAACCACGGCTCCCCTGGTAACGGGGTGGCAGGAGTTTAATTTCCATACCATGCAGATTCAAGCAGTTGACGGACACTGGGTGACTCTGGCCTTGGGAGCTGGTGGGGACTTGTTCCTATGCCAAGCCAGAGTCCAACTGTCTCCTTTCACCTTTCTTCTTCAATCTCTTCTGCATCTGCATTTATATTTTTTGCTTTAGCAACTTGAGCAATTGTTTCCATTCTTTATAAAGCAGGTCATTTCCCTGTTTATTTTGAAATTCTTTTGTGTTGTTGTTATATAGAGGCCCCTGATTCTGGCGATTCTGGGGACATCAGAGCCAGGTTGTTTCAGTGACCCCAAGTTAAAGGGCTGAAATAGGCCCCTTTGGACACACTTTGGCTGAAATAGGCCACTTGCTTCCCCCCAGGTGCCCCAGGGTTTTTAGCAATTGGGAAGGGATTCTCTTTTTGCTGACCCCAAGTGAAAGGGCTGAAATAGGCTCCTTGGGAATAATCAGATATTCCCAAATTAAAGGGCTGAAATAGGTCCCTTGGGGATAATCAGGTTTTCCCAAGTTAAAGGGCTAAAATAGGGCCCTTGGGGACATTTAGGAATTCCTGGATTTGCTTTCTCTTCCTGTAAACCAAATCATCTTGTGCCCTCTGCCAGTGTTCTTTTTTATCACCTTATTTACACTTGTTAGCTCTGATGACCTGTCACTGCTTATCCTAATACTAAGACCCATCATTGTCCCAGCAGTTGGCTGCCTGTCACTTCTTAGTTTGGTTGCTTCCAAGGTTCAAACCCGAGCCTTATCTTTGGCATCGTAAGTGAGCTGGATTTATAATGTGTCTAGGAAGCTTGGGAACAGGAAAATCTATTCTGCCTGAGGTCTCTTCTTGCTGGCATTCAGGCTGCTACTCTTGCTTACCTTTTATCCCTTTGCCCAAACGCTAAGCAGTTTCTTCAAGTCAGATTATGTTAACATTTATTCTCAAACTGAAGCTCTTCTGTACTTTGTGTGTTGCAACATTTGTTTTGCAGTGTTCTCTTCCTCCACTAGCCTTTGTGCTTTCCAGCTGCGCCAACCTGGACTTCACAAGGTTTGGCCACTATTGCCTTGTTGACTGGGAATCTGAGAAATAAGACATCTTTGATGACCGTCGGTGTCAAACACTGTTAACTAGTCCTTGTGCTATTAAGTTATAGGACCTTGACTCACGGGCATCTTAACACCAAACTCAGGTTAACTGTTTTGGGTCCTGTTAACTGTTCAGGTCCTGTTTTCAGACCCAGGAAAAGACAACAATCAAAATAAACTACTTTCATGAAACAAAAGCCTGCATTCAGAGACATTAAGAATCACTTAATAATTTTGCTTCTATCTAAATTAATATAAATATATGACTAGATAAATTAAATGTTTAGCTACCTATAAACTTCCTTTTCCTGTCATTATCAGAACTATCTAGTTGGGAACATTTGTCTAGGAGTAAGCCTGTTTCTCATGAGCCCCCAGAGGTTGGCACAGAGGAGCCGGCACACTCCTGCAAGCCCACAGGGGACCTCAGGTACCTGTCACAAGGCTGCCTCCCAAAGACGGCAAGAAAGCTAAGTAACACCCTCATTCAAATGGCTGATATGAATGTGCTTGCTCTTCTTTTCTTAATCATCGTCAGCATTTTCTTAATATAATCTACTGGTTATTGTTACTTCGCTTGCTTCCTAGCGACTGGAATCTAGTCATTTGCACAGTTGTGAACCAAACTTGCATTTTGCCTTAGTTGTTCACCACGTTTACATTATACTCCTTCCTCCCCCTGGAAAAGACCTTTTCTGTCCATCTTGGATATAGGAAAATGACCATATTGCATTTTGGCTGAACAGGGAGTGGTAAGTGCTGTTTGTCTTGTTGCATCTACATTAGTAATTCAGGGGAGGTAGAACAAAGGACATTTTCCCTCAACAAGCTATATGGCTACCTAACAATAACCCCACTGCCCAGACCATCTGGGATTCCATTTAGGCTGCGGTCCTCAACCTTTTTGGCACCAGGGACGGGTTTCACGGAAGACAGTTTTTCCACAGACAGGGGCGGGGGCGGAGCTCAGGCCGTGATGCCAGCGATGGGAGCGGCCGTAAATACTAAACGCGCATGAAGCTTTGCTTGCTCGCCCGCTGCTCAGCTCCTGCTACACGGCCCTGGTTCCTAAGTTTCATGAAAGACAGTTTTTCCATGGGGATACTGCGGAGCTCAGGTGGTGATGCGTAGCCTGTTCCTAACAGGGCAAGGCCCCGGGGTTAGGGACCACAGTATTAAGGGTCATTTGCCCAGTATCATTTGGTTCCTTCCCTTTTTGGGGCCCTTATTAGCTATTCTTCTTCTTTCAATCTTTGGACCACATTTGTTTAACCCTCCGGTAAAATTTGTATCTTCCAGGTTACATTCATTGCAATTTAAGATGATATTAATTAATACAAGGCTTCCAATGCATCCCACCAGCTGATCCAGGACATGGAAACATCCTGCCACTGGGCCCCTTAGACCAGATTTCCAGAGATTTTTACTCCTCCAGTGCTAGGCAGGGCCTACGCCCAAAGGATCAGCAGAAAGAAGCAACAGAAGACAAACCTTCATCCTTCTACAACCCCTTAAGATTAAGGGGGAGTGTTATCTCTGAGGGGGGCTGAGACAGGGAACTAGCAGGTACTGCTTCAGGGACTGCCCTGGGCATTGCTGCAGCACTGCCTGAGTCAGGAAGTCTCAAGACAAAGTTTCAACTAACCCTGATAAAAACAGGATGGAGGCAGGGCAAGTTCCAACCCGTTAGAGCCAAGATGGTGAAACAGCCATGAATATTCTATGAATCCCCTTCCATGAATATCTTTCCCTTATTTAGCCTATAATTAAGCCGTTGTTTAAATAGAAAGGCGACAGGAGCTGGGGGCCCAGCCGGTTCTCTTCTTCAGGGAGAACTTGCTCTGCTGTCTGTGGGGTAGACTTCCTATAGTTTCCGAATAAATCTCGCTTTTACTTCATACCCTCGGCTCACTCCTGAATTCTTTCTTGAGGAAGCCAAGGACCCACCTGGACTTCAAGTGGCTCCCAGCTTTGGGAGTCACTCTCCTGTGTCGGGTTTAAGGCCAACCCAACATCGGTTGCTTTCACTTCATACCCTCGGCTCACTCCTGAATTCTTTCTTGAGGAAGCCAAGGACCCACCTGGACTTCAAGTGGCTCCCAGCTTTGGGAGTCACTCTCCTGTGTTGGGTTTAAGGCCAACCCAACATCGGTCTGGGACAGGCCTCCCCATTTGGGTTCCTGTTAGTAGCCGCAGGATAACAGCACCACACAGAGAGCCGGCTACTGCTCGTGGGGCCACCACCACATGACGATGGCCACCCAACGGCCACTGGCGCCTTCCTGCAGGGAAGGTGCAGTCAGCTCCCCAGTCGGGCGGTACAGGGACCGTCTCAGGGCCTCCCACTCACCACCCCAGCCGCCTTCCTCTGAGCACACTCCAGTCCGTGTCTGCGGCGTGCTACTGGTGCTCCCCAGATCACATTCACCTTGGTGGTTTACCAGAAAAATGTCGGTTTTAATCCAAAGTATTAAAAAAAAGGAAACTTCTAAGAAACCCTGAAAATGGTGTAATAACCAATAAGTCTTTCATGAAAATGAAGTTGATTTATAAAAAGTATAACTTCCTCCTATAATTTATATTAAAGGCAAAGAGGAAGTCTTCTTTCAGAGCACTGTGGATTGATAGTTATCACAGTTGGTAAGGGTGATAAATTGCCCAGCAATGACAAAAGAGGACATCTTGCTCAGACGCAGCATGATGCTGGGAAAAGCGCGCAGACTGTCAGTCAAGCCACCTGGGTGGCAGCCCTCGCTCTGCTGTACCTGTCACCACTGGTGGGCAGCCCCTGTGGTTAAACTGTCCTCAACAGAGCGCCCTGAGGAGCTTCTTAAACGGAAGACCGTCAACACCCTTGGGGATTCAGGGGCTACGGCCATGTCAGGGTTCTTTAGGAGACACTCCTAGCCAAAATATGAAAATTCACTAGAAAAGCTAAGAGGTTGCTTTAAAAAGCCTGCACATCAGAACGATTCCTGACAAAAGTGCTGAAGCACCAAAAACAGCCAGCACTAGTGCCCTGCCACCAAAGCCCCAAAGCCACCAAAGCCCTGGCTGCGTTAAGCCAGAGCTCCTGTAGGGAGCTTGTGGGGTGGCGTGGGGAGATTTCTCCTCCTCCAAGGCCTCCCTCCCAGGAGGGAGCACCCAGAATTAAGCTCGTCCTTACAGCTCCAGCACGCGGCAGATGCTCACAACCATTTACTGCTCCACCCTCGTATGGTCCCAGCAAGGGCAGCGCCGCTAATGCTCTGTCAAGGTGAAGTGATGGAGGTCTCATGACTTTGTGCCTAGTTGTTAGGTTAGAAACTTCTGCATTTAGTCCAAAACTTCCACAAATTGCCAAGAAATACTGCTTTCTCAGAACTGCCAAAATTCAAAACCTGTTATACCTTTCATAACCCCATGCGTTTTGCCAACATTCTACCTTTAGAAGATAAAGGCCAAGTTTAAAATGGCCTCAGAGCAACCCAACAGAAAAAAATGGGCAAAACATATAGAGAGTTCACAAAGAAAGAAAGACATTTGGCCAATGATACAGGAGAAGATATTCAACCCCATTCATAATTAAAGATATTCAAGTCAAAGGAGGCCTTTCAGACCAAAGCATTTGGTAAAAACCCCAAGGTTGGTGACAGTAGGAAAAACAGGCACTCATCCCTCTCTGCGGTGGCGTCACAAGCTGGGGTAAGCACCATGGTCTATCCTCTGAGCACATGTTAGCAAACTCCAGCAACTCTATTGCTGGGAATTGATCCTATAAATACAGTAAGATCCATGCACAAAGACAGTAATTGAAGCACTGATTGTAATAGACAAAATTAGAAACAACTTGAATATCTACACAACTCTGGTTTAATAAATTATGGACTATCCACATCATGTAATGGAATACTATGAGGCTGTTAATAAAATGGAGAAAGGGAGAGGCACTCATACAAATATTAACATAAAAATGAATATATTGAATGAAAAAAGACACAAAAATATAATTTGAACTACTTTTTTAATTTTTTAAAATTTTGTATTTCTATTTCTATTTTTGGCAGAGTCCCACTCTGTCTATCCAGGCTAGAATATAGTAGTATGATCATAGCTCTCTGTAACCTCAAACTCCTGGGCTCAAACCATGCTCCTGCCTCAGCTGACCAATTAGCTGGGACAACAGGTATACATCCCTAAACCTGCCTAATTTTTTTTTTCAGAGACAAGATCTCACTATGTTGCTGAGGTTGGTCTCAAACTTCTGGTCTCAAGTGATCCTCCTGTCTCGGCCTCCCAAAGTGCTGCAATCGCAGGTATGAGCTACCACCCCCGGCCTATGAATCCACTTTGTAATAACTGCATTTATATACATATATATATATATTTTTTTTTTTTTGAGACAGAGTCTCACTCTGTTGCCCGGGCTACAGTGCCATGGTGTCAGCCTAGCTCACAGCAACCTCAAACTCCTGGGCTCAGGCAATCCTTCTGCCTCAGCCTCCCAAGTAGCTGGGACTACAGGCACGCGCCACCATGCCTGGCTAATTATTTCTATATATTTTTAGTTGGCCAATTAATTTCTTTGTATTTTTAGTAGAAACGGGGTCTCGCTCTTGCTCAGGC